>JAMKCH010015780.1:0-24063 GCA_023653785.1 Ophioderma brevispina
TCATGAATGCGTTTATGCATAATTAATTAGTAGCTTATCGAAATTGTGGCGCTATCACCATCGATATTGAAATTGCTGATGGCATTTGTACCCATGGTCACCCCACCTCACCCGCCTGGGCCTATTGGCCCATAATTAGGTTAGGCCTACTCATGTACTTGGACATTTGCTTAGTAACCAACACTCCTTGCCATTTTGCCATCAACATAACATATTGTTAATTTACAACACGTCGCATTTCATGCTTTCACAAGACATAATAGACTGGTGTACGTCATGCTATCATTACTCTAAGACTAAGACATATAGGCGAGTCTAGTAGACTGTAGGGGCTCTGCACTGCACTGATTTTCACAAAGGCTAACCAGGCCTAGGCAGGCCCGGGAGATGTCCTATTTTAAATTGTTCAATCAAGTTAGTGTTTGATTATGCTACGGTGTCTGACCATAATGCATTTAGACATTGCCGCCGGTTATATAATTGTAAGGATGTAGATTCTCTTTAGACTTTATCCTAGGTCAAAAGTTTTAATTTCCAATTTCCTTTTTTTTAAATAGTAAAAGGTTGCAATGCATGCGACTTACGTCCTAATTAATAATTTGTTGGGCAGGAATGAACACAGGTGCACATGGACAGCATCAGCCTGCGGGAAGATCATGCCTGTACAGGCTGTGGGAAGATGCACATTTGTCAAAATATGGCACAGATCTCTGCATATCTTATTGCCTTACACAAGGTTTATTTTTTTGTGTCCAAGTACCGGTAATTTTAAATCCCACTGTAGATGTATATAAGATGGGGGGAAATACGTCTTTCCCTAGTCGCTTGTCTGGTTTTGATTGGGCCATGCATTCCTGTATAAAACTGAAACTTAAAGCTGGGTCCATTAGCCTAAGGAGGGGGGGGGGTTTAGTGCTTCATCATTTTAATGGATTATTAATATGCCTAAACTTAATTGACTGGTGTGCAAAAAATCACAATTTCATCCGGAAGCGCACACTCTTTCAACTTTCAGTCCCCCTGCGATTTGATTTAGATTGGGCAGCTTGGAAACATGAAATTCTGTTTGTTCCATTATGAACGTCAAATCTAATGAAAATGAGCTAACTTGACTTGTGTGAACAACGGGAACAGCTAACGATGATCATTGCCCCATACAGCTATTCCCCTATTTCATATTGGTGGCCGTTGAATTATTATCGGGCTCCGATATTAATTAGGCCAAGAAAAAAAAAAGAACTTTATCTCAGCTCTTTTGGCATGACAATCTATGTTTTTTTTTTAGCAAAACAAGCTATGATCTAGGCATATTTTTTTTTAAATTTTCACTGTGGTGTTTTTAGCTCTAACAATATGTGCCACCAACTCCATGTACCTCCTCTTCTGCTTTCAAGGCATAAACAAACGTCACAACAATGAAAAAAACTTATAGAAAGAGTATGAAGTACTTTTCTTTTTTATTTGTTCCCAATTGACACACAATTCTTGTCAAGAAACCTCCTGAGTATCGCCTAAATTTTAAAAAAAACCTTTAAATGTAAAAACAAAAGTAAAAATTGCCCCTAGCCGCATAGAAAACAATTTTAAAGCTTGCATGAGGGAAGCTGAGACAAACGTTTCTTTGGCCTTATTCTAATTTATAAACCTTGTGTGATTTTAGCCGTGCAATAATTTTTATAAACCATTGCACTGTACAATTGCAACTGTGATAAATCTATTGTTATATTGTTATAATAAAACAAATATTGACTGCCTATATTCATGCGTAGGAAAAATATATCACTTGGGGCAAATTTGGATGTTCCATTCACTCGTCGCCCTGCAGTTTTTGAAAAAACCCAAATTTGTCTTGTGATATATTTTTTACTATTGCACTCATATATAACCAAAGGTAAGTCATTTCAATTAATGGACAAGTTACAACCCCTGAACGTGTCCTTGTTGATGAGCGCATTGACTCTTAGTGTAAGAAGAGGTGAAATCTTCAATTCTTATAATATTCTACACATAATGTTCAAAATTGTTCAGATTTACCTCCCTGATTTGGACACTTTCTTGAGTTTTTCCATAACTTTGTTTTGGTGTATTTCATTCTAATTCCAGTAAAGACAATACAAGTCCATTCAAAGGCCCGCATAGATCAAGTAATGGCCAAATCTGGGAATATACAAATTGGATTTCTAGTGGTTCCCTTACATGCACACATTTTAAGACCCAAATTGACTATTTTGTAAGGTTAAAATATCCTTGAGTCACTTGTATTTATCATTGAGTAAGGGACAAATGGGTTCCAAGGCACTAAATGGATCCCCAGCGAATTGGTTGATTCTTCCTTCAGATCCTCATCTAGCATCTGTCCTCCAACCAGCTCAGAGAACCGGTATTTGTGTATTTACTAGCATTGTAGAAAGCCAACAAGTCCAGCTCACAAAGCAGTGCTAAGTGCAAGCAGTAGTCTACTTCAGGAGCATGTCCACCTTGGGATTTCAAGAGAGCAAGGTGCAGAGGTTTACTCTTCAAGGCTCCGCAGATCGTTTTGCTCAGCTGCTGGCGTTTGCTTACACAGTCTACTTCAATCTTTCTCCCGCAAATGTTTGTGGAGTTTTTGGGGGGCATGGGCATGCTACTGGGATTTACACAAGCAATCAAGGCCTGTGAAGGCTATCTCATTAAAGTAAAACAGCTATCAGTTTGAAGATGCATATGAGGTCCTGGACTTGGGCAGAAAACCATGAAACAATGTCTACACTACGAAAATATTTCCTTGCATCTGCTGCAAAATTTTTGCAGAGTTTTGCCAGACAAAGTGTTTCCTTGAGGGCATGTCCCCAAAGAGTTTACTTTTCTTGTTCTTTTCTCTCTTTCCTGCTTGACTGCAGAAGAACTTGAAACTGACACTTTAAAAGAGGAGGAGTTAGCTTAATCATATTTTAAATCTCTTAAAAGATTGGGGCACATTATGGGATGAAATGGAGCGGGGCGTACAACCAGTGTAAAAATCATAGGAGGGGCAAAACTTGCATGATTATCCTATATAGTGAAAAAACTTCATTTATTGCTTAAAAAAAAAACCCCCTTGTTTTTCCTAATTTGAATTCTCTGGGCGGTTGCCCCCTGCCAACCCTCTGGTGCCACCCCTGAATGGCTGCAACATACAGCAGCTGTATGAGTTGTCAAACTTTTAAAAATGTACTTGTGCATGTTTTACATTTGCTCATCACTCTTTTAACATATATAAGTGAGTCGTTTTGTAGGATTTGGTAAATTTGCAATTGGCATGGCAATTCAAAATTGCATCAGGAATTAAGACAAAATACTGTATCCGCCAGGTATGGCCATACTATGTGTTCAGCATTGTTTAAGTCAACAACTTAGTTTTCGGTCCATTATAATATATTGACATATTAACAGAATAAAGCCTACTATAGTGTTGCACTTATAACATAAGACCGTCAACACCCAAACAGGTTTAATACAGTTGTCTAGGAAGTGGTTCCTTTTAACCATTAAGTACAATAGCTACACAACAACCAGACCCCACACAATAAACTTTTTTGCACTTTATTCCATTAAAGACGGCCTGTCACCCAAACACGTTTAATACAATTGTCTAAGAGTGGTTCATTTTAACACAATCAAGAAAAAAAGTACACAATTCGCTAAAAAATTAGCACAAAGCAAACATATTACGGAATAATAATAATAATATCGATGTTATATAATGCCTTTTCCACAGGATACAAAGCACTGGGTTGCGAATTATTATTACGCTGCCTTCGGGAAATCTTCAGAATCATTTTGCTTCACCAAGGTTGGCCGTCGGCCAAGCGCACATCCATATGTTGCTTTGGATTGTAATATCCCCCATAACAGAAAAAAAAAAAAAAAAAAAAGATTAAAGAGACACTGGCACATTTGAAAAATAGTGCACCCTCATGATTTTTCAAAATTGATATTTTTGCATGGTTGTAAAGCTTTTATATAGATTAGCCCTCACCTGACATGACAAAGACCAAATCAGCGCCCATTTGGGTAAACAGAACGATTTTATAATAAAATGACTCCGGCGACATTTATTCAGCAAATGACGGAAATGGCATTTATATTAACACAAGAAAACACACGCTGGAGTTGATTCCCATGGCATGCACCCTGTTTGAACGGTCTGTGACCTTTGTAGTTTTAATATCAATGAGTACGAGTCTATGATACTCATGTAATAGACACATTTGTTGATTAAAGTTACGGCAAAATTAAAGTTAGCTTACAAATTACCTGGATGTCTTTAGCCTCCTATTAATGTTCTTATCTGTTTTTGGGTATGTTATTTTTATGGGTAAAATATATCTATTCTTCCAATGGCCTATACTATCATTTGCAAGCAAATTAAAGAAATTTCATATTTTGCTTTAAGTATCTTACCCAGGGACACGGACAAAATGACAGAAGTGGTTCCCGAACTCACGATTTACAATGGTCTTATGATCATGGGTCCTGCGCTTTATCCATTACACCACACAGGCTCTTATAAAGCATAATAGGACTGCATTTTGTTAAAAAAATAGCCCTTCACCCAAATGCATTTTAATACAGTTGTCAAAGAAAGTGGTTCATTTTAACGCAATGAAGCCAAAAAAAAAAAAAGTGTGGTTTCACAGGTCAGAATCATACTTGGTATGCTTATGTATTGAAACAAGGGGGTTATTTAGGGAATGAATGTGGAGGGGAGATCAGGCGATGTACAAAAATGTGTGCGCCCTCAAGATTTCTCAATTTTGAGTAAATGCAACTGCTACTGCTAGACAGCAATAGGCTAGGAAACTTATGAGGGCACTATACCATATGCCCATCTGGAAGTCACATTTACTCAAAAGTTTACTGGTTAAACCTTTTTTTTTAATTTTGTGTTTGCATAAGTGAGATGATGGTGAACTTCAAAGAAAATATGGGGTTGATGTAAGCAGTCACTTCATAGTTGAGAAAATGGCATTTTATATGCTGCCTTTTATACATTGACTTTTATTACACAAAAACATAGGATTTTAGTCATGTGAACCCTGAATTCATAATTTTACATACACTTTCAGATTCTGCAATGTACCGTGAACTGGCTCAACCATGATTGGGATCAGCGAGAGGTGCATGCAGTGGACATTATTAAAGAGATTCGTCTTGGTTTGGTACCTGTTGAGAGACTGAAGCAGATTCTTGGTAATGAGATTCTTGCCATCCCAGAGTGTAAGGAAATGGTTGATGAGGTTATCCGGTTACACACCGCCAAGGAGACTACCACACTTCCATTGAGCTTAAGTCATCCAGACATGTTTGCCACCAGAAACACCATCACTGTAAGTATCAGATTGGGCAGTGCCAACTGTGGTGAACTTTCAGAGCAGGGGATTAGTTTGAAGGTTGAAATGACTCTTAGAAATGGGTAGGGTTTCTGGGTCAGCAAACCCAGGCCTTGGAAGGGGGATGTGTGTTTGTGCTGGTATTTGCTTGTCCATGTGTCTGTGCATGCATGCTTGTGTGTATGTGTGTGTGTGTGCGTACTTTTTGTGTGTATGTATATCAGGGGCGGCACCAGTGGGGCGGCCGCCCCCTCCTGAGAGTTTCAAAATTTACAAAAACAGGGGTTTTACGCAATAAATTGCGCAAAAATTAGGGTTTTTTAACCCAAATGAGTTCATTTTGTAGTGTTTCGCCCCTATTATGTTTCGCCCCTGCTATGATTTTACTCTGGCGCCGCCCCTGATGTATATATGTTGTGTATGTGTGCTTTGTGTGTTTCCTTTAAAATATAAGTAAAACAGATTTGGGGCAATGGAAATTGTTAGATGTCCAGAGAACTTGATGGGACTCAGGAGACACACATTGTAAATGGATCTCTTGAAAAATGACATTGTAAATATTATTGATTTTTGCTTGTTTCTCCCATTTTCAGGCAGAACTATTTATGAAATTGTGGGGCTCTGAGATCTCCTATCATTGCAGAACTGAAGCAGGCTGCTATATATTGGACCATTTTCCTCAACTTCCATACAGATATCCATCTGCAGAAACCCTCAGCGATTATGGTAGTGGGTTAAGCATGCTAGTTTTTAGAGGTCATTTGTATGTGGCTGGTGGCTTTAGAGATGAAGGCAATTACTCTATTGAAGAAAAGAATTTCTTCAAATACGATCCAGAAATTTGTGAATGGTTTGTCCTTCCTTCAATGTTGGAAGGGCATTACAACCCAGCTCTAGTTGCATACGATGAGTTTATTTATGCAGTTGGTGGAAATTCTTTAAATGGCACAGAATGTGTTGATGTAGAACGCTACAACGTTGCCAGCAATCAATGGGAGCGACGCACTTCCTTGATTGATGAATATGACAAGATATCTGCAGTTGTATTTGATGAGTGCATAATTGTTTTAGGTGAACATCAAATGAATTATGGGGACTTGCACATCCTGATGTACAAACCATCTAAAGACTCTTGGACCTTGGTTTTAAAAATGACAAACCAAAACTTGGATTATTGGATGCTTAACGGACTTGTGGTGCATGAGGGTGTATGCTACTACGAGAGAGCAGGAATAGGCCGCTATTTAGATGGTCCGTGGGATGTGGAGTTGTTATGTTGACATGTGACCTCAAAAGCGACATGCCATCAATCACTTTAGGAGAACAAGTAGATCATGAGAAAATATTGGGGGTCTACTTTGACTTCCCTTTTGAACATGCTCAAAACTTCACATTTGACAAACGAAAACTAGGAATGTCCAGACTGTCTTGCAAACACAAGAATCACATGCCAAGTTGAACTATACTGTGTGAGACCCAGACTGAGACCCAGACTTATGAGGTAGTTTTACATAGGAAGCAGTCTGGGTGGGTGGGGGTGTGTGTGTTTGTTTTGACCTGCATTTGATATAGAGTAAGACCGGCCAATATTTGTCCACAAACCTTAAGACATGCATGACAGATGCACAATAATTTCTCACACAGGGAAACACCACACATATACCCACCCTATCCACACCTCCCTACATGCATGTGCATATGTCACTCATTTAAACAATAGCATTCTGGAGACACCTATTATTTGATGCTCTCTAAATGTAGTAAACCAAAAGGAAAGAGTTAAAAAAAAGAGTGAAAGAGTGAAATGGAGGACAACACCTTTTTGAGTAGTAAAATTTCACTCTGAAATGAGCATGAAAGTGAATTGTTCGATCTAAAAAGAGTGGAATATTGTCATCAAAAAGTCCCCTTTCCACTCAAAAACATGTTGTCCTTAATTTAACTCCCTGAATGAGTGGAAATTCACTCTTTTACATTTAGAGAGTAGGTACAGGTATAGTAAAACAAGTGCTCTTTTAAGGGGTGCATCATTCGATATATGATACACTTTCAAGGCTCAGTATGTTTTTTAAATATATATAGCCCTTGTGCGATTTGAGCCATTGAGTAAATGGTGTTTATCAATGCACTGCAGGCCTACTATTGCACTATGTTAAGAATTTATGTGATATTGTTATATAAAACAAATATTGACTGCTTATATTAATGCAATATTAAAAATATATATCACTTGGACAAGCCTGCGGCTTGTGAAATAGAATACACAAAATTTGTCCTTGTGATATATTTTTGGACGGATTGCGCAGCAAAATCCGGCTTATGAAAAGGCAATGTTTGGATGGATGTGTGTGTGTATGTGTGTGTGTCTGGATACAAAAAAGGTAAACATTTTGCCATAACTTTTTTCCAGATGAGCTAAAGTAGCCAAACTTAGGTATATTGTAGGAAGGGACAAGCCCCTACTAACCATGTAATCCATTCCCCACACAGCTGTTGACCCCATACAAATTGTCTCTTTTATTTTTAGAATAATTTTAAGCAGTGGCGACACAATTTTGACAACTGATATAAGTAGGGACATGCAAGAGCTATCATCTCTGCAAAAATCAGACAAATCCATTGCGGGAATCTTGCCATATAGCGCCCTCTATATGCCTATTCTCCATAGAAAGACTTGGAAAACTAGATTTTTAAGAAAAATCATATTTGCCCGCAATGAAATTTTGTTAAATTTTACACAGAATGTAGTAGTGGACTAAATATTCCAAATCAGTTATCAAAAGTGTGTCGCCGGTGATAATTTTTGATTTATGCTGGTTTTGTCATTATAAATGAGACTTTCAAACAGCTGTGCCCAGGGTCCTCCCCTGGGTCTGACAGGGTGGGTGGGGAAATGTCAAAAAAGGTCAACATTTCACAAAAAAGGTAACCATTTTGCCCTATCTTTTTTTTCTATGTGCTAGAGTAGCCAAACTTAGGTATATTGTAGGAGGGGACAAGCCCCTACTAACCATGTAATTCATTCCCCAGGGTCCTCCCCTGGGTCTGACAGGGGGTGGGGAAATGTCAAAAAAGGTCAACATTTCACAAAAAAGGTAAACATTTTGCCATAACTTTTTTTCCAGATGAGCTACAGTAGCCAAACTTAGGTATACTGTAGGAGGGGACAAGTCCCTACTAACCATGTAATTCCTTCCCCCAGGGTCCTCCCTGGCACATCAATTTCAAAGTCAAAATATGCCCTATGCCCTCTTTTGAGTATTTGCAGACAGGCAAGCAGCTAGAAAGTTTGCCCAAGGTTCGTTGCCCCTAGCAACGCCCACAGAAAGCCAAGACTCGACCTCCCTGACCACTGACCTCTATACAATGGATTGGAAACCTGAGCTTCGTAATTAAGGCACTGACGGCCATATTGGTCATCCAAAAAGACCCCAAGCAGGTGGTTAAGAGCCCGTCATTTATACAAAATTTGTTCCTATTGAAAGTGGATAAGCGACATAACAGACTACAGAATCAAGCCAATTCAGTGAGTTCATTGTATTTGCGCGTATGGAATGGCTAGATGAGCTAGCGTAGCCAAACTTAGGTATATTGTAGGAGGGGACAAGCCCCTACTAACTATGTAATTAATTCCCTCAGGGTCCTCCCCTGGGTCTGACATGGGTGGGGAAATGTCCAAAAAAAGTCAACATTTCACAAAAAAGGTAAACATTTTGCCATATCTTTTTTTTTCTCGACGAGCTAGAATAGCCAAACTTAGGTATATTGTAGGAGGGGACAAGCCCCTACTAACCATCTAATTCATTCCCCCAGGGTCCTACCCTGGGTCTGACAGGGGGTGGGGAAATGTCAAAAAAGGTCAACATTTCACAAAAAAGGTCAACATTTTGCCATATCTTTTTTAGATATGGCAACATATGAGTTAGAGTAGCCAAACTCAATATAATTTTAGTCTTTAGATCAATGCCTCTGATAAGCTCCTAGGCGACCACCTAACTGCCCGATATGGAGTTTTGTTGAGGTTTGGTCCAACAGTCCGCTTAGCTTCAAGTGCCTTCCATGGAGGCAGACTGGCTTATGGACTTTTTTGTCGCCACCACCTTGCTTCAAGTATATTGACTAAAGACCTATGCCTCTGATAATCTTCTAGGCCACCTGCTAACTGCCTGATATGGAGCTTTGTTGAGGTTTGGTCCAACAGTCCACTTAGTTTCAAGTGCCTTCCATGCAGGCAGACTGGCTTATGGACTAAAAAAGGACAATTTCAGGGGTGCTGCCCCTTCGACCCCTGGCCGTGGTTACTCCGCTCGCTCCATGGGTGATCACAGGTTTTCAGGGTTTTTTGAGAAGAGTGACTGGCATCACTGATGCAATAATCCACTTTGTCTGCAAGTATTGGAGGTACTTGAAGCTCACTTATGAACTATACACACATAATGTACACCCATATTATTCAACACCCCAGAGCTGCACATACCCTAGGGAGAAAAAGCAATCCGTCCATACCGCCATTGGCGGTTTACAGATTTTTTACTATGATTATACTAATACATGATGTTGCTGAGTTGCTGTTCTAATTTGATAGGACTGGCTTAGCTTCAGCATATTGCTTTTGGAGAACTTTTACAGTACAGTTTGGTGGAGTCATTGTTGCCCCGGTGTTGCTTTTCTATTGTGAAATGTTAAATGTGAAGGTCAGTTTTAAAAAAAAAGGCCAAAAAGTCAACAATTTGACAATACTAAGTGCATTTTGGTGTGATAGTTACCTGACAAAAATTGGCCACATGTTATTTTTGAGAAGGAATGTGCTAAAACTCATGCTTTGACCTTTAGGGTCCTGCAAATTTTGGGTAGGAGGTAAAGAATTGAGTCAAATTGAAACCGAATGGCAACTATGTAGAAAATTCAATAAACTCAAACCAGGTGACAGCGTGCTGTGACCTAAAGGATAGGGTGGGTGTGCCAATTTTTTCAAAACGAGTAGATTCTATGGCAGTTTGACTGCCAAAAAAATGAATCTGATAAGTATTTCATATCAAATTATTTTGATATTGGCCATGGATTTTAAATTTGCAAAGCAATATGGGCCATTCTTCGTCACGTTTGTGACCAAAATCGGCGATTTCTTTAACCCAATGCTGTTTTGTCAACATAACCATTCTTTTATTACTTTTTACATTAGTAATTAACCTTGAGTTAAGCCTAACCAAAAATAAAGTATCCACCTTCACTGATTGGTTATTTTGTCATGGGGAAAATAAAGTTCAGTCACGTTGTGCCCTCAGAAGGTCACACACGTGACCAAAATTTTGGGGGGCACCCATGAAAAATATAACCATATAACAAACGTGGAAACATTATTTGTTAGGTGAACTGAGGTTTACTAATTGTAAAAAAATAGCGATTGGTACGCTTGACAAAACAGCATGGGCTCTGAAAGTAAAAACTCAACCGGTTTTAGTCACAACTCACAAAACGTGACCGAAGAATGGCCCCCAATGGGGACTATTGCAATTTTAGACATTACTTCAAAAGCAATTGTTAGTCTAAACCTCTGTTGTCAGAAACTCACACACAAAAGGCTGTTATATATCTATTCGATATTGGCAAAAGGAAAAATATAATATTTGCTGAATTGCAAAGGGATTCAATTTGAAAGAAATGTCTTGTTGGGTACAAAGCCATGAAGGAATAAACCATTAGCCAGAAGGTGACTGCAAAAGGACATAAAGAAGGTCAGTTGCGCCAACAGTCATGGGCCTGCTTCAGTGCACTCTTTGTAGATACATAATAAGATTATACGTGTATTGAGCCTTTCACACCATGATTTGATTGTGGATGGTTGTTTCTCGTGTCTTTTTCGGTAAGGTTAGATTTTGGCTAGTGCTGGATCTTGTTGAAAATTGAATGAAAGGTGGGTAATAGGGAAGGAGACATGCCCATTTCATTTCCCCCAAAATGCATTATTGAGATATTTCAAACTGTATGCTTTCAATTCCCATAGATTTTTTTACAGCTACCACGGTAACGATTTTGGCACTGTTGCAAATTGACAAAAATTTGGTGTTAGGCCAACAAAAAAAAAAGTTTTTAGTACACTGATTTGGAGCCATTTTCTATGCAGTTCATTTACTTACCTTGAGACAAATAAGCAAAATGCATTTTGCATTAGGTTTTGGGCCCCTACTGGAAACAAACCATTTGGAAGGGGGCCCTTAAATCAGCGGTTAGCTCATTTGGGCTACCCTGGGTAAAAATATATAAATAAATAAGAAAATTTTAAAAATTACTCAAAGTTGCTCAGTATGATTCCTGTGCATATTGTTATAATTGGCTGGATAACATATTAGGCAAAATAGCCCACCCCCTATATTCTCTCGAATAGAGCAATAACAATAACTGCTAATTCTATTTTTCTTATAATCAAATGGTTGTTTATGATATATTTTCAATTGGGGAAGATTGCAAACTTGTCTTGGACCACACTTCAAGCCAAACTTTCACAGTTCCAACCAAATGTGATATTGCTGTAAATTGTCATCAACATGTTTGTCATTGCACTATTGCAGTAGTAGATATCAAGTGGTGAAAAGGTTTAGTCTAAACAAGAGGACGTACTGCTACATGTTCTTGAAAAATATGTATGTTCCCAATAAAAAATATTCCAATAGAGGTGCTGGTAATTTAAAATATTACTGAGAATTGTTGACAATTCATGATTGGACCTTTTCAAATGGTGTGAACTATTTCGTATCCTGTTCTTTCAAACACATCCAGCTGTTTGTGTAAACAAGGTTTTTATGCAACTCTACCACCAATTTCTCACTCAGTTTGTCAATGATCATTGAAGCAGGCTTTGTGAAAGGTGAATATAATTTCTATTCAAATACTGTATAATAGCTGGGTGATCCTTATTTCGTCTGTTGAGTATGGTGCTGTATCGTTATGTTTTGGATTGTGGCCTTATTTTGCTACATTTTGATTTTTTTTGCGGTAGTTATTGACACAATCTTACCAATGTCGCTACTTTGCCACTTCACCTCCTCTCCATCCAATCAGTTTCAAGCAACATGATGCAAGCCAATGATTGTCAATATTCAATCCATCACATAGTATTAGCCTTACTATCTTTCTATCCCAGTTTTAAGATGAAATGCAGGAGGTAATTGTTTTCAGAAAAATAAGTGATTTGATTATGCTTCTTTACACTTTACGTTTGAGGAGTTTGGTGCTGGTAAGATTTGGACTAATTCAAATTTCATCGAATTTCATACTTCGTTGCCAGACATTTTGACAAATCTGTTATTATGATACTTTAGACATAGGGGAAGTGCCTAATCAGATAAGAACACGGTAAAGTTGGATGGATTTGGAGGCGTTTTATTTTTAACTAAAAGTGTGGTGGTTAAATGGCTACACCATTAACATAACCTTTTGGATTCAACCATTCAGTGATATGATACATGACCAGTGTTAAAAAATGTCAAATGGGTAGTCACAATTATTGGGACTAGCGTGATGGTAGCCCTCCTCCAGATCTTTGGTAAGGACTGGTTGGTAAGGCAACATGTGCTAGAACCTCCTGGAGCCGTTCAAGACATCATGGGCCGCAGCAAGTGCATAACAAACTCCGTGGTATTTTATTCAGGCCCTCGGCCTTCAATCTTTGTTGGCTGATGCAGAGGAAGCTCTCTAGTGAGAAGGGGTTGAAAGTGAACCCGTCCACGCCACAGGCTTGACAAAGTTTGTGATCTCTTTTTTAACAGAGGAGTGTGATCCTTTCAAATGTCCTCTGAACGACCATTTTGGTGAGGAGTTGCTCAGCTATTGAGTTGGGCAGCCACAGACCATTTCGTTGGTTTGGGATGGGTTAACCTTAGAAATGTAGGGTGACCTATAATCAAGCTTGGCCCAACTTTGATATGTATCTACTCAATTGGAAAGGGTATTGTTCTTGTTTTATCAGATATAGTAAAACAAAACTAGTACCAACTTAGTGAATTGACGTGAATGTGGAAGATCCCCAGATCACAAATATGAGATACCACATTTTCAAGGACTACAGACCAAAAGTGATTACCATGTACGGCAATGATTCAAGATGGCCGGCAAACAAATTTTTGCCAATTTAAATTCTGGTTATATAGAAACCTCAGTATCACAACCATGGGTATGCCCATTTTAGACATTATGTTTTTTCAAAGTCAAGAAAAGGCCAAAGTACATTTAAAATGTCGGCCATATTGAATTCAAGATGGCTGCCAAACGAAATAGTTACCACGTAAATTATGGTTTATATAGAAACCTAAGTATCACAAACCATGGGTATTGCTACTGGTTTTAGCACTGTATGTTATCAGAAACGCCAAGCTACAGGCCAAAGTATATATTCAGCATGCCAGCCATTTTGCATTCAAGATGGCACAAAAAACATTAGTTAAACTTTAAAATATGTTCTATGAAGAAACCTTGTTATTACAAACATGGGTATAGAGACCAATTTTATTCTCTGTCACCCTACAACGGAGATATGAGGAAAATATATTGAAAATTAGCGGCAAGATGGCTGCCAAAACAATTGGTCGAAAAAAAATGGGAACAACCAAAGTGTTGTTGTTCCTTGACCTCCATGTTTACCTAAAAAAGAAAAAAAATCAATCTAGCAAAAAAATCTATAAATAACACCCCGGACCCATACTAGTTGTTTTTGAGTAATTGCTATATAAATGTAAAAAAAAATGATAAAACAAGGTAGTATAGTCTGACTTCTGTTCAGTGCTTGTTTTCATGTACCGGTACTTATACATTTGATCAACCTATTTTCAGTACTAATATATTAAAGGTGATGTTCCAGATCGCCTCTGGACCCCTGTGATTAACAGGAAGTCTATAAATTTTGTTATAGATGAAAGGTTTTGTATTTTCTCATATCGTCATGAAATTTCAGCTTCAAAATACACTTCTTTGCAAAGATATAAAAACAAAAAAAAACCTGTGTTGTAGTGGAGTTAACATCATTTAGCAACTGTGAGCTTAGTGAATGGGCTTTGCCATATGTGCATTAGCGCTTCTATTATTTAAAAAACGCAAGTCGTTTCCCCACGATAATTGATGGAATGTATGCAGGTTGCCAGGCTAATATCAAGGGGGAACAGATAGACGATAGACATAAATTGGATCACCCACCTTTAACTGAAAGGGGCATTTCGTATCTAGAAGCTCATTGAGATTTTTTCGTCACCTGCCATAGTAAACAAGTGCACCGTATCTGACATGCAGATTCGATTGTCTTGTAGAATTGACAATTTGACTCCAATACCTGTCATTAAACTTTGATGGGCTTGGCTATTGTATTAACAAGCTTTATTCCGTCAGACTATAAAAGTATGATAACGAAATAAAGTGTGTAATCCAATGGGTTTCGTTTGCACTGAGCTTGTTTTGTTTCGTCGAAAATGATAAGCCTTTCGAGGTAAATCTCTAATCACATTTGATTACGGTGCTAAAAGATGAATGGGTACTTTTCCATTTAGCCTAGTAGTTTCACAGGGTAAATGAAAAAAATATAGTAGCTTTCTTCAGGAAACAACATTTATGACACCTCTGATAAAATCCCTGAAGGTTCCTGGGTTGAGTATTATGATTGAAGTCATATGCCTTTAACAGTAAGGCCTAACTGAAATATTGTTTTTTCCTTCCAATATCTAAACTGTGTCAACAGTATAACTTGATTGGGATTAAATCCATTCTTATACAGTGGCAGAGCTTGCAGATTTCACCTCGTAATTCACCCCAACCCTACTACCAGGCTTTGTTAGAATTAATGACAGTGGGCCACACATACCCCCCCCACCCAAAAAAAAAAGCTTGGGATTTGGTTACAGGTCCAGGTTAGATTGCTTTGCGTATCGAAGAAAGCTACTATTTTTTGCATTACCCTGTGAAATCTTAGGGCCAAAAGGAGTTGTGGTTTTGAATTATGAGCGGAAGAAAAAATGTTGCCCATTTGGTTCCCAACAAATTAATCTACACAGTACTCTATGGGGCTTACAAAATCCGGTTTAGCTCTCACATCAAAACGGATGAAATATCAGCGCGAAATTTTACAGATGGGGTGTTTTGGGGGGTGAAGGCCAATCTATCAAGAGAAAAATTCATATACTTAAATAGGACAATCCCACCTTAAAATTGCTGCAATTTTCAGCTAGAATTCATTGTTAGGGTTTTGCTCAAAGGGCCCAGGAAATGAGATGATAAACCTACTCCAAAATTTTATGGGACATGCTCTTCCAATAAACAGGGCCCGGAAAAAGAATACACTACAAATGACATCATTAGTTGGAAACTAGTGATTTTCTGTCAGTGTCATGAATTTAGATTCACACCAGTCACCTGGAAGTTTATTGATCTCTCTGAAAAATCAATGATTACAACAAATGGCATGTATCACCAACCCAAAGTATTGTTGAAGGCCTTATTGTCCCTCCATGTAGACGTGACACAAACCACATCATTCTATTTGCTACTAGATTTCTGGGACCTTAAAGGAGCATATCAGAAAGTGTCATAATTTTTTTTTTTTCTAACTATATTTAAAATCTACATATCTCATAAATCTATTAAATTATTAAATTAAAAAAAAAAAGGCCGGTGCTTTATTCAATGTCCTGACTGGGGGGTGGAATTTTTTTGTTTGGTGCCGCTTTCTCACCGGAATGCTGGTCAACCCTTGAAATTTCCAAGCTTGGCAGGCTGACAGTATCAAGATCTTCTAAGAAAAACTAATATTTAAGCGTGCTTCTTGTTCGATCGACTTTGGACCCCCCCCCCCGATTTACCCAGAAATGTATCAATTTGATATCAGATGAAAGGCTTTGTATTTTTCTCATTGTCGTCCTGAAATGTAAGCTTTCAAATCCATTCCAAAATTGTAATATTAAAAAAGTCAATAATATTATTGTTTTAATGGTTAAATAATAATATATTAGCCACGGTAGTGAATAGGGCGTTGCAATATGCATTATCGCATCTAGAAAGTCGAGTATCGACTGGCGTGGCAGTTTGTGGCAAATTTCTGGAACAAGGATAGCTAAGGATGGCTGCATTAATGCCAGCATTTACCTTACTTGAAAAGCATGCTTCTCTCAGCATGTTCCTCATCAGCTCAGAGACCATTGCTATTGTATATGTGCTAATCCCGGGCTAATCCATCTTTACTTGCCAGATTTTCAAGATCTTACTAACAAGCCGTACAATGCCTGAATCCTGGTCTGAATGCTTTGAAGTGTGTAGTAATGTAAAACATCCTAGAACACTGTAACTTCTGTTCAGGGATGTGACACCTTGCTTTTTGTTGCCAGAAATAGAAATAGCCACAAACTGCCAGCTCCCCCCCGGACTCTTCCTGTTTTTACAGGAATGTAAACATTCCAAATTGTTTTCAAAAATCGGGAAGTGATTTCGTAAGGGTCCTTTTCATTATGTCAATTTTTTTTCATGCCATTATGTCCCTTTAACCTTGATCCCAACACTACAACCCTTACTTTACCCTAACCCTAATCCCTTGACCAATAACTCTAATCTCAACCCTGCTTAGGCTTAAGAATAGGCCCTAGCCTATCCCTTTTAGGCTTAGACTAGTATGACCTCTAAGCTAAAGTCAGAGCTAACACTAAGGTAACAACTCTAGCCCTAACCACAGCCATAACTATAACCCTAATCCATAACTTTAACACTTGGGTCAGGTCGGTTTCCTTTGAGGGCCTGCTACTGGTATCCTGTCCCAGGGCCGAGTCAGGGCTACTCTATAAACTCGGGAGGATCCAGGTTTGAAAAACGTCAAACTTACCGGGGGCTGAAGGGCTGAAGCTTGTCCAATGAGCTGATTTTGCAGAATTTACCGGGAGTGCGCACCGCCCCCCCTGGATCATGCGCCTGAAAATCGACACCCCCATCGGGTTCTAAGGAAATCTGATGAGGCGGGTTAGCTGGTTACCCTGGTAGAATGAAAAAGAAGATCTACTCAAGGGCGTAAGCTCTGGAGAGGCCTAATGGCGGCCATCCAGCACATCTTGCCTTGCATGGTGGGCGTTGGTTGCCAAAGGCTAGCCCACTGACGAAACAGGACGTAGTGGACGTCAGGAAGGGCATCTGGGCAATTATCTTTTGCTCCAATACATCCTCACACAGCAGTATTGCTGAGGGTGAGGTGTATTCGGCCACCCCGTTTACGGGGAACAAAACCGGATTAAAACTTTGGTTTAATAACTAACTTGGGTTCACTGGTGATCCCAATGAATTCAGCAGTCTAATGAGAAAAGTAAAAAGTGCTAGCTGGCATGTAGCATAAAATACTAAATATCGTTGAATACTACGGAGTAATCAGGGACATCAGTCCAGTCAGGGAACATCAGTTCAGTGACCCCAGGGTCCACTATAGCTGGGGCGCTTCGTGACCCTGTGATGAATTAGCAGTCTTACAGAAAATCACACCTGGACATGTGCTGCAGTCTGTACAGACTGCCAAATTCGTCAGGGTCACGGGTGACCCAGGTCACTAA
Organism: Ophioderma brevispina; assembly: GCA_023653785.1. Classification (NCBI taxonomy): domain Eukaryota; kingdom Metazoa; phylum Echinodermata; class Ophiuroidea; order Amphilepidida; family Ophiodermatidae; genus Ophioderma; species Ophioderma brevispina. The sequence continues at coordinate 17,912 of JAMKCH010015780.1, forward strand.
TGGCCAAACCTCATCAAAGGTGTCAGGTGACTATGAACTAGTAAATGGCAAAATGAAGCTTAACCCCGATTATGCTTCTTCACTAGCTTTTGATGATATTTTACGCTGTCAGTAATGCATCTGCAGTAGATAGCAAGTATGATCAAATGTGTCAAATTCTGTAAAGTATCCTCAAACAGTTTTGAAATCTCTTTGACATGTCCATGTATGTGCAGCAAGATTACAAGTACCAAAAACATGGTATTTAAAAATTTGAGGGAGCTAATTTCACAACTCTAATTACCCCCAACCCTACTGCCAGGGATTGTTAAAATTAGTGACAATGGGCCTCATACCTAAGTTGACCGCCCATACCTTAAGTTGACCCCTTCAAAAAAGCTTGGATTGCCTAAAATGACTGCAATTTTCAGCTAGAATTCTTGTTAGGGTTCGGCCTTAATGGGCACTCTGATTTACATATGCTCTTTTAAGCAGAACCCTACACAATTTTGTGGGGCACATGTGGTGCAGGGGGGGATCAGAGCCGCCGATAGCAATAAGGTTGTGATTTCGAGCCCCGCTGTCGCAATGTGTTGTGCACTGGGCAAAGCACGTTGACCTCGCTACTTGTGCATCTCTCACCCCCCAGGAGTATAAATGGTTACCGGCATATGCTGGGAATGCGAAGCAGATCGCTGTTGCGGGAGGAGTGGCAAACCCCCACAGAAAACATTATATGAGGGAGTCTGGCCCCAAACCCAATGACAACAGTGTTTGAGAGTCTCATTTATTATGACAAAACGAGAAGAATAAAACAAAAAAATATCAACGCGACACATTTGACAAATGATTTGAAGTATTTATACCAGTACCTACATCCTGATAATTTGATGAAATTCATTGCGGGCAAAATATGATTTTCATAAAAAGCTAGTTTACATGTCTTTATATGGGAAATAGGCATTATAGAGGCGCTATAACATACAATATTAAAACTTTGTAGGCCTAATATGGCAAGATTCCCGCAATGGATTTTTCTGATTTGTTATGGTGGTTAATAGTCTTGATGTCCCTAATGATATCAGTTGTCAAAAGTCGTCGCACATTGTTTAAATGGCCCTCTAAAAAAAAGAAAGAGGACAATTTGCTGGAGTCACAGCTGTGGACAGAGAAAAGATGGGCACTTGCCTGCGGCGCACCATTTGCAGGCAATGAATTCTAGCTGAAAATTGCAGCCATTTTAGGCAAAATCCAGTTTTTTCATAAAAATGAGTTGAGTGCCATTTTGGTCTTTGATTCAGTTCCTGTGAACATTATGATAATTGCATGCGAATTTTAATCAAATACATATGCCTATTAGTTCTTGCCTTTTAGATAAGTACTTTTCAGTTGTTCAAGATCCCCTTCCTAAGGGTTCGCGACCCCAGGTTGGGAAACCCTGTACTAACACCTAATCTTGACCAATAACTCTAATCTCAACCAGGTCTAGGCTTAAAAAGACTAGGCCCTAGCCTATCACATTTCTTAGGGCTTAGACTAGTCGGAACTATAAGCCTAAGTCACAGCTAACCTTTGTCACTGAAAATAGACGTGACCTTAAAGTACAGCTGCCATATATTTCCTTCCACCCACCAAGTGGCCGTCATCAATCCCTAGCGGATTACAAGAAGAAAAGAAACAGCTCTTCCAAGAAACAGCTCCAGACAGATAGCATTACAATTTTTATCAGGACATTCTAGCTTTAACATTTTAGGGTTAGCGTTTTTCTCACAGGCGGACAGATGGACATACAGAGGAGCCCATTTAGTCTCGGACATAAGTCCCCTTCGAAAAACAAGCTTGGGGGCACTATATACCACAAGGACCTCATTCGTTACACAACCTGTTCTCATGATCATCCCCACCCAAATTTCAAAATCATCACACTTTTATAAAACGGCATTATAAATACTGCCCAAAAACTGTTCAAGATCACCCTGGCAGCGAGACATATGGAAATTGCCGAACAGGGTCAAAGTGACATAGGGGCCAGGAGGTCAAATCAAAACTGTGTACCACCTCAAAGGAGTCGTGAGCCAGTGGTCTTTTGGACTAAAGTTATGGATTTAATCCATCAATACGTGAAAGTAAATGGACATAAATTTGAAAAAGCTGGGGTTTCAAACTTGATTTTAATACCTTTCAGGGTGGGTGACCCAATCATTCTATGATTTTTGAAGATGTTTCTTCCTGACAAGGAAAACAGATCAGCAAATGATTACAAATTTGCGTTTTAAATAGGGGTACAGCCGTTTGGATAGTAGAAAGCAAATTGTATGCTAAACTGGCCCAAATAGGACAGTGTGAATTGACTGTTGGTTAAGCCTATAGAGACAGTGATGTTTCAAAAAGGAAAAATTCTGGGCCATAAATTTCACCGGGGTAATGACAAAAAATAAACCTTTCTTTCTGATACCAAAAATTCTCAATTTTGATGGAGTAAGGGTAATAGTGGCAGGGATGAGATCGCCTTAACATGAAAATTAAATTATCCCAAACTTTGAGTTAATAAATTAGTCCAGCCCGTTTGGATAGTGAAGCACAAAATGTGTACCAAAATTGGCCCTTATATAGGACAGAGTGTGAATTTTCCAAGATGTGTAGTAAGGGAAACTCAATTCTGCCGATGCTCAACATCAGAAATGAAAAATTTCCTGGGTAAATAAGAAAAATATGACAACTTGATGCCTCATAAATCTCATTTTGAGGAATTAAGTGGGAGACGAGGGTGTCAATGGGTCACACACTGTCCAGCGAGCAAAACTATAACAATTTTTTATTAAAACATGATATCTGGTAAAAGTTCTGGTATGTAATTGGGCACTAACAAGATGATGGCATTGGGGGACAGTGAAAATAATCTATTGGAGCAGTTAAGATGTCCATGCACGAGCAATGCTAATTAAACCAAAACTTAAAGCTGACATTCGTTGATTTCCAGCACCATTCTGTTGTATTTCATGGGTTCAACTAAATATGCCTTGAAAAAACATTTATTACAAAGTTTAGTTGCTTCCGATCTTGCGGTTTTGTGTTATGAGCAAATATCGGTTCTCTGGTCCATAGGCCACTGTGGTGGTAATTTGTCCATTATGGACAGAAAAGACAAATTTGCGAATCCTTGACAAGATACGAGCAGAATGTGCATGTAAGATTTGTTACACTGCGATTAATGACGGTTAATGGTTCAGATATGTAAAAATCTCACTTTTTTTTAGTTTTAAAGGCACTAATCAGTGATTTGATTTTAAAACAGAAAAATTGAAAATATCATCAAAATAAGATTTTTGCATGGTATGGGACAAGATTGTTAACATACCCGCAGAGTGAAAGACTGAAGCAAACCTAATATGGACAAATCTGAAATTTTCGTAATTACTGTCTGTACGGACACTTAACAACACGTAATGAATGGAGAATCGTATCTTGGAACACTACTGTTTTCCTTTCTGTCAATTCTACAGTTGGAAAAACTCTAAATTATGGAAGTCTACAGACTATCTTTCACTTTTAAGCTATAACTGCAAATTTCAAATATTGTGGACCCTTTCCATATATCATGATAGGTTCTTAAGTTGGGGGGGGGGGGTGTTAGTTGTGGATCATTGAAATGCCCCTCAACACACACACATGGGACAGAGAAAATTTTGATTAGTTTGGCTCCCTCACTATAGTTGCAGGGACGAGACAAAAAATTAGTAAACCACAGAAGGTACCAGCTTTGTAATTGTTGATATAGAAAAGGCAGGTTTTATTTGACATGGATTTATTGTCAAAGAAAGAACAAAAACATTGAATGTGCCATGAACTATACATAGGCTGATCTGACATTTTCTGTATTGCATATATTTCAAATTCATTGTATATTTGTTTAAATATTAAAAATTGCCATACATTTGAAAAAAAGAGGTACAGCCAAAACAATATCCATGATTATTTACTCTTTTTAAACAAAGTAAGATAATAAAAAAATTGCCCCGTTTATCAAAGGACCATACGCACTTGGACCCCTTTCTGCATACTGCTGTAAAAGGCAGCTGAGATAATTGATATTTTGCAAGTCATATGCATCCTTCTAAGCTGAAGTAGGGGAATCCTTCAATCACTCCCTACCAGCTTTTAATTGAATAACCAAATACTATACACTATTTAAATATATAACTCAAGTGAAACTGGAAGGAAAATCAATGAACACCTTATGCCACTGACCAGTCAGCAGCCGACTTAATAACCGATTTTTTCATGAGTATTAAAAAAGCAAATGCGAGATAAAAACATGCAAAAAATATTGATGAAATACACATGCTTTTTGTAAACCAATTAAGTTTGCGGGTTATTGCATATATTAAACTATCTTACCAAATATGCACAATGGAGATGCGAGCATCTCAAACTAGGAATACTGCTGCCAAAAAAAAAGTCAAATTGGGGAGTTGGAGAAATAAAGAAAAAATAAAGGAGCAGCCCTAATAAAAGTAAGTAGTCGGTGTTCAAGGGATGTCTAGAGCATTCTGGGGTCCATTTACAAATCTCGGCTGGTATAATATAAATCTAAGTCGCTATCATAACTCCACAGACAAGGCAAATTTTCACCAGATGCCAGTTGCCATGCAAGCCCAAAACCTACAATTTTGCTTAATCTAAAATAATATTGCAAGAAATAAAAAATGGACCCCAAAGTGTGCCACAGAACTCATCCAAAAATGCGATTGTTTTTCTGCACGTTAGCTATACCAAAGAAAACAATGCTCAAGAAAATATGCCTAATCTTCATTAAAAAAGGAAATTTACAGGCAATTGTCAAAACTTGAACCCAAGAGGGTGTTTGAGTCAATCCCATAATGACCAGTTTTGGGAAAAATTTTACCTTCAATAGGGTCATGTGATCCTATAAAAAATCCCATTATTAACACATAAAACCCACGACCTTAATGCTCATTTTAACCAACAATCGCATTAGTACTTAGGAAATTTTGAGCATGATTATGAAATAGCTGTGGTTCTAAACTTTTTGAAAACTCTTATCCCTAAGTACTGACATGTGTTTGTACAAGCACAGTATAGGAACATTGATATGCTCATGGGAGTGATTCAAAACACCCTCTGACTGAACCTATTAGATAAGTCTGCTTACTGATTTGTGATGGAGGTAAATATTTCAGCAAAACACTATTGAGGTAATAGGGTAATTTTACAGCATTAGTACGAAAATTCAATACAGAATTATCATTTTTACTTAGACAAAATATAAAGATACTCCAGGTCAGCAATCTTCTCTAAAATGATACATGCAATCCAAAAATTATCACCATGACCATCGGAATGTCTACTCATTATGAATATTCAGGCTAAAAATAAGGCATTCACAATTTCAAGTTTTATTCAAGATCCAATTTACTGCCTCTTATGCAGCAAGTGATGATGTACAGAATTAAAGGCCCTGGCCCGATCACTAATGCCGCGTCCACAAGAAGCCAGTGTTACTCATACTTTGTTGAATTTTGGTTGACATAGTTAAAGATAGAAAAGGGAAAGCCACTCATTTTTCTTCATTTACCATGTGTAGTCTTAGGGCTAAAATGATGTTTGGTTTGGGGAGTTATAAGTGAAAGTGTACGCGACCATTTGGCTCGACCAATATTAGTTTTAAACACAGTAATACTTATGCGGACTCACAACAATCACGTTCTCAGCAGTCACATAAAAAAGGAATTGAAATATCGGCGCAAAACTTTACACGATGGGGGTTTTGGGTGCGGCCATTTATCAAGATTGAATGAAACTGTAGAATATACTTAATCGAAATCATCCCCCCTTTAAGTTTTAATGTCTTTCCACGGAGAGAGACAAAAAAGTGTGGTGTGCTGCTACTTGCATTTCCTGAGCAATTTCAAACTTGAAACAATTTTTGCCTCAAGAAAAAGCAATGCTTTAATTATTCTGCCAGTAATCTGAAGTGTACACAGAGAGAGGGGTACTACCCGCAAATCCATTCCCACTGGATGTGACTAAAATTATCAGGAAAAAGAGCATTTCAAAATTCAGTATGATTTGCAAACACCCCTTTTGGATTACATGGAAAACAATTAACACTTTGCCTAGTAGAGTTTCACACACACCTCTCTTAACTGTAA
>JAMKCH010015781.1:0-23597 GCA_023653785.1 Ophioderma brevispina
CTGACATAAGGCAGCTATTGCAGATAGGGGCTTCTTGCAGTAGACCCTTGAACTGACCCAGGTATGCTGCATGCACTCATACTGATAGCAGATGCTGGGTGTGAAAATTTAATGTCCGACCACACATGAGATGTAATCTGAATACGACTAAAGTCTCTACAATTCCTACAGAAGTTAGCATGAAACTTAGAACAAATTCCACACACATCTGCCATGAGATGCTCTTTTGAGACAGGAGCCTGGAGAAAATCCTCCCAGCCTATTCTCTTTGGCACTGTTTTTACCCTAACCTGTATGAACCGTTAATTATCCAAATCATGACAAAAACTTCTACCAAAGTGTGGCACCTGGTGAATTTAATAAAGTGCACTGCCAATGCATGCCTATGTTGCCGGGTATGGTCTCTTCAGTTTCACCCATCAATAGATCATAGTATTGTATTGAACATGCCAAATGGCAGTTGTAGCAGTCACGAAAGACCGATGATTGTTTCACTGTGACTGACAACCTTAAGCTTGGCTATTACTTCATCATATACATGTAGAAGCATTATTTCATGAACCTTAACTCCCTACCTCCTGTGGGGTAAATGCCCAGCCGGCACTAATCGGCACTCGTGCCTGTTATTGCCAGCTGGACATTTAACACATTTTTACATGAGCAGATGTAAATTCCCTAAAAATAGACTGCCTTACGGGTGAGTTGTACCACAAATAGTCAGTTCCAGCGGCAAATTGCCACCAATTTCACCAATCGCAATTGTTTTTTCAGTCTTTACTCCCTGCATGCAATATTTTAGGAACATTTGGTCAAAAAAGGGGCGTTTATGGGAGGAGGATTATTCTTATAGACTATATACTCTATCTCATGCAATATGATTTTACATTGTAAGAGTGACAGCCCACAGCATGCACACAATCACAATATAGATTTAGAATTGAAAAAATACTACTTCAAAATTTGTTGACTTTCAAAACTTGTTCACCAAAAATTTAGTTCTGACGTGCGCTAAACATTTCAATTGCAATCCTAAAATTTGTCAATGAAAAACAGCTTTTTCTGGATTAGGAAAAATGTTAGCCCTTAGCTTGCTGTGTTCCAAATAATACAGGTAATTTCATCTATTGTATTATGCTATTTTGCCACTTCTAGATTGTTGTAAAGTGGAAAACATCACATAACAGAGGAGGAGTTAATTCACTTTTTAAGAACAGACACAAATAAAACTTACCAATGTCGATGTCACCCGATTTCATTGCAGCACCAGATGGTAACAGACCCTTAACAAGAACGCCCTCATGCTTGATTGGTCCGCCATTTTGATGGTCTTTGTTCCCGTTGGCCATAGCATGTGAGGGCGCCAGAGGTACCCCTGCCCCAACAATCCCTAACCATGCCTCTAATTTAGAAGTTCTTGACACACCAATATCATTCCTTCTATCAAGTCTTAAACACACTTCTTTGACGCTACCGGTTTTACCAAGGAATGAAGTTCTCTTCAAAGAAGTTCTTTTAAAATTATCTGAAGTGTCATCGGGTTTATGTTCCTTCTTTTTGCGCATGAGTTTGGGCATGGGCAGGGGACTTTTCTTCTTCTTTTTGCTTCCATGTGATTGAGATGTATTTTCCGGTGTTGGTCTGGATGACGATGATGGATCATGAGCAGCTTCGACGTAGAATAACTCACCCGTATCCTGCTGCACTTCGCCTGACCACACTGGTTCCAGGCCACTTCAATAAAATGCAATGAAATGTAGTTATAATACTTTTAAGGTTTATTTTAATAGAATTTTCTGCCTGGTGTGAGATTGAGAAGCTAAGAATGGTCTTTTACATTTTGTATGTCCGATGTAACGTTTTAGCGATGCATATTAATTAGCTCATTTGCATACCTGAGCCGCATATATCACACACTTTCAAATGGCAAAGAAGATGCGCTCCATGATAGGCTTTCATGCAGTGAAAGAATTTTGCGTATCCGATGTACCGTTTCAAAAATATAGTAAATGCCGATTTTTGCATTTTAATTAGCTCATTTGCAGCGTTCGAAATAAGGCGCTTCCTCACTTCAAATACCCAATAAATCAGAAGAGGACCCTTAACTTCTTGACTCGTAAAAAAATTGATCAACTTCCAGGTTCCAACAGCTGTTCTGTTACGGGACGCTTGAAATTAGTGAGGACTCGTAAATTTTCAAAGTTGAGGGTCCCGTGGACCCTTTGATAATTTTTTCTAATTTCTAAGCCTGCTCATTTGCATATGTAATTTGCCCAAAATACGCCCAAAATCTAATAAGGTGGAGAACTCTGCAACCCGCTTCCTTCCACCAAGTTACATCATTATACGCCTTACAAACTCCAGATAACTTGTATACAAGCCTTGCAGGAAAATTTCTTAAATTATGCAAATTAGGTAAGTAGCATATTTTACGCCCAAAATCTAATCAGTTCAAGAACTCATCAACCTGCTTCTTTCCCTTAGGCCTAAAAAAAAAAAAATTGTTTGATTGGCGTAACCCGACCGACCCTATTTTTACCGCCGACCCTAAATATTTTTATTTTTTTGTGAGCAAAAAAAAAGTTTTAAAAACCACGTAAAACAAATATTTTCATATGTGAGGGTTTTCCATCATGTTTTACTGATATATGGTCATGAAAACGCTGAAATGCAAAAACAGGAATTTAATGACGTCATACTTCGGTACTCTAAAGGATTGAAGGACATTCAAAATGACAAATAAAAAGATGTGTAAAGGAAAAGTGAAGATGTGCCATTGTTTTTGTATGTGTGTCATATATTTTGTGTTCTGATATGTGAAACATTAAAAAAAAAAAAATCCGACCTACCTACCCTATTTTTTTTTCTATGTTACGCCAATCAAACAATTTTTTGTTAGGCCTTATGTTACAGTCCTTGCAGAACTCCAGGTAAATCATACACAATATGGCCAAATGTTGACATTATCTGTGCAATATTGATCTTTTTCTCTTGACCTTTTTCCCTACCCCGAGAGACCCATGGGGAGGACCCTGAGGGAATGAATTACATGGTTAGTAGGGGGTTTCCCTCCTACAATATACCCAAGTTTGGCTACTCTAGCTCATCCAGAAAAAAAATATGCCCAAATGATCCAGGGTTAACATTTTTATCATGGACATACGGACGCACATACGCCGGACGGAGCCCATTTTAGCAGGGACAAAAATCAAGTCGGTATAGGTATCCTAACATCCCCTACAAATGCTAAGACTAACATTTTAGTCATTACTGTCCATACGGACACTTACTACAACATGTAATTGAATGGAGATTCATATCTTTGAGCACTGCTGTTTTCTTCTTTTTCTGTAAAGTCTTCAATGGCAAAAAATAACATGAATTCTACAGACTTGTCCTTCAATTATAAGCTATCTGCAAATTTTTCAGGTGAATCACTGATAGTGTCTTTAACTTAAGCACAATCTGAGAGGCATGGTTACATACACACCTTGTTGAAATGGTACAGAATGAGTATTTCCATTTCAGAATTTTAAAAGAAAAATATGGCTGAGCAAATGTTATAAAATTTGCTGCCGATGCTGCGGGTGGTTGCATACCTACTCCCATTGAATACTCGTCCGTCTAATCGTCAGACTCACACGAACACCAATTGAAAACGAATACATACGTGTTTACTTTTCCTGACTTACAAAATTTATCATTGTTCCAAAACCCTTTCAAAAGGGTAGTCATTCGACTTTACATGTATGCCCCAAATGCATGGTTATGTTTAGTTTGCTGAGCATACCTTTTTGTCTTTAATCATATTTTAACATTTGGACATTATCGTACATCGCTAACGTAAAGGTTATGCCGGTGTACATGGACTGGTATCAACAATAAGAAAATGCCAAATTTAAAGTAATCTGACATGTAAGATTTTCAACTTACCTCAAAAGGATCTTACAATACTACCGAACAAGAATCCACACGGTGTTTTGTTGACCAACAAACGAACGTGTTGTCGACCTTTGAACCGCCAAACTCCGAAACTGGCACCCATCACTCATGACAGTTTAGGGAGTAAATAATTCTGCGTGGAAAATTCAATCCATTATTGAGTGATTTTTTTCGCCGTTTGGAGGAAAACAATGTGTGGATCTTGTTCTGGAGTATTTGTAAGGATGCGTACACAGTCCTGTTTGAGGTAAGTTGAAAAAATTTGACGATGTCAGATGACATTAAATTGGCATGTTATTGTTGATACCAGTCCAGGTACAGCGACCTAAACCTTTACGTAGCTGATATATGTAATGTCCAAATGTTTAAAGATGAATTGAAAAGGACCAAAAAGGTTATGATCAGCAGAACTAGGTTAGGTCTTATGAATACATACCATTTCCGTTTTAATCACCATAACACAGCAAATTTTTCCGGCAGTTTAACATGTAAGAAACATTTTTCATACACCCGGCAATGCTGTCAAAACTTCATGTGTATTACTTCATAAACTCATGTTTACACAAGGGAGACTATTCAAGTTTTCGTCATTTCACATTCCTGAAATTCACCATGTTCCCATTACCAACATTATACGGATAGCACTTCGCACATTACAGGGTTCATGGCAAGGGTAGGTATTTGGGATACTCGTGCAAATCAGTGCAATGCTTCTAATGGCGGTTTTTGTACAGGTTACTGATGAGTTAATCTTACAGATGAAACAATGTGGCTAAGAAATAAACAGTACTGATCACAAACTTGCATTTAAGAATGTTTGCCATCTCTAACGATATGGGGGATACTGTACAAAATCTCCATTAGAAGCAAGCATTGTGGGAAGTTATGACATACCTGGAAAAAGTGGGGAATTGGGTAAGTCATTCCAGGGAAATTTTGCTATTTGGAGGGTAATTTTTGACCTTAAAAGAAGAAATACATAAGAATAAGGGAAAAGTTGAAATCTTGGAGGGAAAGTTCTATCTTAGGGAAATTTTGATCATATCCCGGAGAAAATTTCGGCAATTTTTTTACAGCCCTGGTACTGACTCTTCTCTTAAAGGTGCAACAAGAGATTTTGAGGCATCCAAATATTGTGTCATAATAGTAATATCATACAGTTAGGATACTCAATAGCTTTCTTACCTTGGTGTTGGCTACAAAAATGTCCGTAAAAGAGGGAAAAATGTGATTTGATTTCCTTATAAAAAAGTTATTTTCATGTAAAACATAGGATGAATTTCGTATTTGCTCCTATCGAAAAGTAGAAATTAAAAATGTTGCACCAAAGAAACTTTTCTCAGATTAACCCTGTCAGATGGGGATATTTGTGATGGAAAGCCTTACATAGGGCAAAAATTGTACTGATTTTTTTAGGGACACCTGTTCTGTGAAATCTCTCGTTGCACCTTTCATGACGAATCATGATTTTTTTTGTTTTTTTATTTTGATCATGATCAGCAGCAAATCCTTTAACATTCCCAAATTTCGGAAATTCACTTTTCCGAGCAGGATATTAGTGCGGACATAATCAAAACCAGAAAGTGCTAGATTATCAGTGCTTTATCATGTTTATCAACCTACTCGCTCATTGTCAACTTGACACCCATTGACACCGGTGATTCGCTGTCATATCGCTGCTCGTCATTCTTCCCATCCAGCTGTCAGGTCGACACAAACCCCATCGTCGTGTACGATGATTTTCGGTGTATTTGATAACGAGGAGCTAGTTCGTCAATTAGTGTCGATGGAGGACTTCCATAAGGGATTTTGGCCGCCATGAGTATTGCAATTAAAAATGACATGACTGCAAAGCCGGTGAAAATCGCTGCTATCGTAAGCAACGTAAAACCGTGACACTTTTTGGCTAGTCCTCGCCATATTGTTTACATCCGGGCCGTGGCCGGTTGCAAATTACAGATGGCGCTGTAACAATTTTTTCTTTTCACACCAAGCCGGTGGGTGGGTAGGAAATCCCAAATGTAGACGTTAGGCCAGGGGGGGGGGCGGGCCAAGATAGCGTCGTTTTTTGCGTTTCCATAGTTGCACGTATCACGTAATAACTAAAACTTGACAAATATCTAAAGTCGAAAATATGTTTATATCAATATTTTTCCACTCAAATCCGTTGGAGTTGAAGAAATTCAACTCCAGTCTAAGTATTTTTTTTGGTAGAAAAGGTAGAAACTGGATCCATTTTGAACGAGGGTCGCTTGACCTCATGTTCCATCGCAGGGTCACCGTTAGTTTATAGCTGCGGACAATGGAACCAGGCCCCTTTACCAGGTACAGGCATGCCGCAGAGGTCTAGAAAGGCCTTTATTTTAGGTTCCCCATGTGCACAGTCAACGTGGAAATTTTGTAATATTAAGTAGGATTTTTGCACTAGTGATCTAAAAACCACTCGTATCTGTTGAATTTACAAAACTTGTACCAAAATGTACAGGGAGTTAGTTAAAGAACCATTCTTGTTGATCATCCTTTCAAATCAATAAAATAAATTTCAATTTGATCAAATCGGAGCTTTATATTGACGTAGTAACTATAGTGAAGATTACTCTTTCAAAAAACTTTGAAAATGTTCATTATCGAAGTTTATCAGGCGGAGATCTCTCTCATTGAACCGTACAGATATTGGCTTTCAAAATATAATAACACATTAACATGAACTTGGGGTAATACAGTCAGGAACTAGCATTTTATAATCAAGTCCTACTAAAAACGGACGCTTCAATATTGTAACGGTATTGAATGCCGAGAAATGGGACGTGCTGTTAACAGGTTGGTCGATATGACTATACGGGGGTCGACTCTGGCTGCAAACCACCGCTGTTGTTGTGAATGGGAGTTATGCACCGTGCAAAGCCCAGGACAATGGAGTTCAATTTTGTTACATATTGTGTTGTTGCGATGCGTTGATTTCCAGTTATATGTCCGGGAGCGAAAATTGGTTCATTTCCTTCGCTCTTGTTTATCAGAAATTTGCTTTATATTACAACTGGCCTGGAACTTTATCTCATTTTAGTCACCATTTATAACTATTTAAAGTTAGTATACAGTCAGGAACTAGCAAATTATGAACATCACTTTGCGCGTAAAATTCAAAATTGCAGTGGACCTCGTGACTCGCTTGGATTTACAGCGATAAATGTTTATCGTGATTAGAAACTTGGGGCCAAAGTTGAGGCTGTGTAGCAGACATCAGGCATCACTGATCAATCTCGTATGACGAGCTTGCACGTAAAGTTGGCTTGTGCAGTTCATTAACGAAGAGGTTTCGGTATGCCTGGGGTGGAGCGAAGGAGAACTTATAATCACGACTTATGCAAAGTCATGACCAAGAAGCCCGACTCTCGCGGGGCTCGAACCTGGGCCGCTCGGTCGTTCTTATACCCTTGCCGTCGGTTCAGCGCCTTTAGACCCGCTCGGCCACCTCGCCCGCTCAACATAGTTAACGTATGGTCAATCCGAAATTGGCACATTTTTTTTCCTCTTCTTTAAAATTGATAGATTTCATTCAATTTCTTCCTGTGAATATCAGGACCAGTGAATTACTCATACTACATCAATGACGCCTATTGATATTCAGTAATGCCACCCCAACAAGCATCAAAGGAAGCACTTCAGATTCTTTTTAATCCGGAAATTCAGAGCTATTGCTATTGCCAAGCAGTTGAAAAGATTACAAGTGTTACAATCACCAACCTCGACTCCGCGTCCTTGGGATCTTCTCGACCGGAAGATAACTTTCTTCAGCATTCAAGACCACGAGGTTTCCCCTCTCACGACTTCACACTTATTCTGCAGTACCATCAGTAGCACACACATAATTTCCGTCTGTCGAAAATTTCCCACTCTTAAGACAATAAACGGGAATTCTTTTTGCTCAAAACACTGAAGCTCTTTTGGCTCGAAGATGAAAGCGGAGAAATACTTGGTAGGCCCTACATGCAGCTCCTGTGGTATACTATTTAGGCCTACTGCCATGCCCTAATCTTACTCATACTAGAGATCAACAACGAACAACTGGCAAATTTAAAACCCTTACCAATGTGCTCCTCTCATCATATCAACATCAATATTCCACAACTAGTATTTCCCCAATACCTAAATAGATATTACAACATCCTCATGCATAAACCTAGCCTAATACGATACTCGATTCATCTGATAGGTGACCCCGTCCATTCTTTGCGGAGGTGAAAAATTTCAATGAGCCGCAGGGACTTCCTGTTTTATTCATATTTTGTGAGCAGATAATCCGGTGTGGCACGTGCATTTGAATTCCTTTCATTCCTCTCCGCGACTTTTATTGGAATAGTCCAAAACTCTAGGGGACGAACGTATCACGCGAATAGAGTATAAGAGCTGACCAATGGGGGTCTCACATAAATGACTCATCCGCAGGGCATCATGGAAACCACCCTAATTTCGCAATCTTCTTTATTTCAAGTTGACTTATTTCTAATTTAAGCATTTTGGGGAATTCCGTTCATCTCTTGCACAATCTTTATGTAGTAAATAGCGCCTGCATGATCTCAATATATCCCCCAGGGAACTCAATTATCTCTTTCTATCATAAACAATGTACTTTTCCCGTGATAAATCTTTTCTCAAGTAAAATAAAAAATAAAAAATATTTTTAATCACAAAAGGAGGATAATATAGCAATAACAATAGGTTGTGATTTTATCTATATGAATGTACTTTGTTGACTCAGTACTTTACACAGTGATTAGTATATGGCAAGAATTATGTATTTGCAAAAAAAAAAAACAACAAAAAAACAAACAAAAAACACGATTTTGTTTTTTGGTGAGTGTTTCGCCCTCGTCGGGAAATCTCTGAGTCAGCCTCACTGATCTCTACAAAGTGTCAGCCTTAAAAGGGACATAACCGCTAATTTTTAGTTTACACATATGGATACATTATGTGGAAACGATTCCTCAATACAGTGATGATATTACACTAAATTAATTAGCTAATAGAAGACAAACTGAAATCGGGACTGGTGGGCGCATCCATGTTGCCAAAAATCTCACGGCCATAGTGACATTTCGGCCATATCGCGGCCATTGCTACGTCCTGTTTCTTAGTTTGTCCCATGTTGAATTGTCAAAACAAAGTAATTTACTTTTGTAGTACTAGCATGTCTAATAGGTTTTGCAATGCCTTTGAATCACGTCACACCTGCAGTGATTATATTCCAATAAAGTAATAACTACTTCCAGATTATACTCAATACAAATAAACGAGTAGGCCTCCTCACTTCGAATGTGAAGATTTTCACAGTTCCTAGATAAAGTAGAACCAATTGAGTCCCACCTGTCCACACACTCGGTCAGCGTTGGCCAGATAGCAAAATAGTGTGATTCCAAGGTACGCATTGAAGGTCGTAATTGATTTTACGCGAGGAATTTCACGTGATTGTATAGGATGTGGCATTGAGGGACTCTAATATGAATGCTCTACTCCAGCATTACATGTGAATAGCGTTTCGGGTGACATTTTTAGTCCCACCTACTTTTTAAAAACTTGAAGAAGAATACGGTGACATTTTGTGAGACAAACACTAATTCCGCTAAAATTCTAACATGCATCACACACCTGCTTATTTGTTGGTAACACCTGGCCGCTCCCCATCAACCAGCGAGAACAATAAGCCAAGCGTAGCGTGGGGATCTCCTTTAAAAGCGTTACCAAAATTGACCGCACGGTGGTTGCAAAGTGGGGAAACAAAAGAAGTTGTTTCATCTATAGGCCATGATACGTTCGTCGCGATTTAAACGATCTTTTCGTGCTCCAGCGCTGGGATCACTTACTTCCCTTCCTTCACTAAAATTTTTTTAAACTATTATGTAACCAAACCAGGAAAAGCTGTATCCCCAAATGAAAAGATTGCACATTATTTAGAAAATGAATAAAATACCACTCATTATACTTCTCAGAATGTCAGTGACCAATATGTACATGTACACTCAAGCGCACAATCGAGCTAATGATATTCAAACATCAACCTAAAAACACTTAAGATCTCTTCTCAACAGGGGTATGCAGGTCTTGTTATGCCCACACTGTTGAAAAGATTTCAAGCTATATATCAGGCGTTATGACTTCCCCTTATTGATAGGGCTCTAGTATCTTTTCATACTAAAAGGGCAACGTACTCACCTCACTCATGATTTTTAAAAAATGTAGGTTGCTGAATACAATCGCCTTTCCTTGGTAAAATTGAATATAAATAGGGTTTAAAGACAATACTGCGGATTTAGGTTATGCACCAATTAGGTCATCCTTGCCTGGGCTTTCTTTTATGAATTTTGGTCCCTTTACATGTGCTTTTCGAAAAAATTAATCATATGGGCAAAGGTAATTGAACACAACAGTAAATTCTCAAGATTTCTTTTTAAATCGCGAACGAATGGACCAAGAACTTGACGTACGGCCAACGCGGCAAGGACATAACCTTCGAATCTATTCAACTCGACACATGAACAATAGACCAGATGTAAAAAATGTGAATTGTGTCCGGCCGATTAATTGGAATATAATAGCCTCCATTGTTCGCTTGGCATGTTGAGGTTATGTGTATATCTATCGGTCACTGATAAATCTGAAATAAATTGAGTTGACATTTTTTATTCCTTTTTCTAAATAATGTGCACCTCTTTTCATGTAGGGACACAGCTTTTCGTGGTTAAACACTTAAGTGACCAAGGGGGGGATTCCTAGGGACCACCGCTAGGGACCCCCAGTTTTTTCGCGCTGGCCGCTTTACGCGGGGTTTTTCGCGCCGAATTTTTTGTAATTGGTCTGATTTTCACATGCGCTTCTTTCATACCAAAAATTAAAATCGTTTAATGAGTTAACTAGTGAGGGTCCATTGAAACCCCCCCCCTGGGCACTACGGAAGTTCACTGATAATATTTTAAAAACAATCCAAGACAAAGCAATTGATTATATGTTCACACATACATATAATTAAACAATAATAGTAACATTAAAAATAATTAACCCTTTATGTGCTGAAAACAAAAAAATCATTGTGGACCGTTCTACCGTTACGTAAACAAATCTATGGTAAATGATGTGTATTTATGCAACACCATTGAAAATACAGGATTCCTAAAACTTCAAGTTTTTTGTTAAATTATGTAATTGGGTCTTCTAGATAGATCTCAACATAAAATAGTTTTCAAATTTTGATTAAGCGCAAGGCTCTTGAATTTTCCGTCTTGGTCCAATTTTCGCGTGTTTGAAAACAATGTTTTGGCCCCTAATTTGCAGCCTCAAAATAACAATTTCATTTTATTGGCTGATTTGGGGTTGTCTTATGACCCTTCACACATGTTGGATAAATTTCGTACAAAAATTCCCCTCGGGAAAGTGGTTTTCCTTGGGGGGTCCCCCCAATGGGCACCAACCGGGGAGTAAAACCCCTTGTCTAATATTGTTTTAATTTTAGTGAAGAATATAAGTAATCCCCAGGTCTGTAGCACGAAAATTTAATTAAAAAGGCCCAAATTGTATTATGTACCATGGGCCTTATAGCTGAATTGTCAAATTCAGGAATAGTTTTGTACCATTCTGCAATGCATATAGTTTCTCATATATGCGACAAAATAGGTCATAGTGCAACATAATCCAATCTGGCCGCTGGACCATTCTCTGGGCCCTATCTCCGTAAGTAACACATTTAACAAAATCAAAACTATACTTTGGGAGTCCTCTTACCCCAAATTAAGATTGACCTTTTTTTTACCATTTTAGGCCACTTTTTAACTCCTATAGGCCTAACTCCTAACCAATGGTCATAGATGGTAGAAAAAAAAAAAAAAAAAAAAAAAAAAAAAAAAAAGAAAAAAAAAAAAAAAAAAAAAACAAACTATACATGTTGGAATCATTATGACATTAGTGGACAATATGGCATACATTTCAACAGGATTTTGGGGGTATTTAAAAGTTTGATCCCTGTGTAAACTTAATTGGTCCCTATTGAAAAAGTGTCCCAACCTTTGAGAGTAACTACATAGCATTGATTAAGGTCCATAGTAACTATATACCAAAGATGTTATAACCTTTTTTCTGTAGTGGTATTAACTAATTTCCTTAAATCAGGTCCCTATTAATCTGATCCTGCTCTATTACGTGTTACAAGCCTTTTGGTATCCCGTTATGGTGTTGTTCCTTTCTGTTTAACGGAATAAAGCACAGTCATCTTTGTGTAAAATCGCTTCAATCCTTTTAACGTAATAGTACAATACCAAAACGAGAAAGATTAAAACTACATAATATTTAACGCCATGCATTGGTGGTGTAAATGTATGTGCATCCGGCCCTTTGAGCATGGAGTTATACTCCATGCTTTGAGGAAGTTACGATCCAAATAAGGTCTCAAAAATATCTGTCTGAGACGAAATTAGTCTTTGTCAAGAGACTCGGTATTAAAAAAGTGGGTATGGGGGGGGGGCTCAGAGAGGTTCGCGGAACCCAGTAATACCAGTTACAAAGTCTGTTTACCCAGTACGGTTACACACAAGACTAAACAAAATGCGCCTTTTTTAGTTGTTAAAAACTAAAATTTTCAGAATCGGCGCAAAAAAGGATACTTGAACTCGTTTTTGGGTTACTTTTTGAGTGGGGGAAGGGGGGGTCATGCCTAAGCTACAGGGCTTATCATTCAGAACTTGTCGGAATACGGGAAACAGTAGGTATATAAATATAATAATTTGTCAATAATTCAGCTTAATTCCTCCATCTTGCATTTACTACACCTTTATGTATTGAATTTTGTAAGACCCTCCCCGTATAAGATAATGGACAATTTCCAGAACCCGATTGATTGAATTTTTTATTGGTCACTTGGTCCAAATAGGATGTAGTCTGTTTGGACTTCCAACATAAGCCGTGCATTGTGGCAACATCTATTCTAAATAATCATGTTTTGTTAAAAGGTAACACCATTGATCTTATATACCGAGGGCTGACCAGTTTTCAGTGTCCCTCAGAAACTTGTTTGTCCTTTATGTTAGATCGGAGAGGGGCAAAATAAATAAAAGGCAACAACAATAATGCGAGAACTTCAGTTCGGGTCTGTGACATCCACAAGGCATCTCATTGGAAAACTTAGTTCAATTTCAGGAAATTTTGTGTACTGACAATTTTTTCCATCAGATAACAACAACAACTACATACATAATAATAATGATAACAATAATGATGATGACGATGAAATGACGAGATGATGATGATGTTTTGATTTGCTAACGACAATTTTGAAGGAGTTCTGTAAATAATTAGAAACACAATTCTGTGCGTGCGCCTGAATTTTTAATGTGAAAAGCAATGCTCAGTAGGTCGGAATCTTTCATGTTTCTTAACCTCAGTGACGTCACTCTTGTTACTAACCGAGGTCTAATTTTTTTACGATCCCTCTGTTTACCATGTCTAAGTGTAGATTCGTATCTATACGAATCTACAGAAAAGTGGGATTCGGCATCTACGAAACTACAAGGACATTTAATCCATACTTAACATGTTTAAACAGAAGATTCGTAGAAAATTATCTCACGATTTAGTAAATGATTGAACTGTTGTGTATTAACGGGTGAACGAATCGAATATAGGCCTACAAAAGTATAAACAGAAATCATGTGAAAGTAACGACATGGATACATATGAGTTATTTTTTGTTGTTCTGATTTTTAGTTGTGTTTATCCTTTATTCAAATTTATATTTTAAACAAAATAATACTGTTCTTTTATTATTTTTTGTGTACACTGTATTTTTTAATTATATGCAATTATCCATGTTAACATGTTTGATTTTTAAAAATTCACATATTTTATTCTTATAATCTGGTTGATCTTTACTTTTTTTCTTGTATTTCATAAATTCCTTCAATTTATTCAGGCCGGGAATCTTTTTATTAGGTTAAATTTTTAAAAATCACCTTTTTTTGGTTCTTGTTTTCGGCCTAAAATATGTATTTTATTTTTTTATTTTCTATCTTATTTCAATCGTTGACATTTTGTCTGATGTTACAGAATAACATTTTTAACCTTGCTTGAATTTCATTTACTTCGAGATGAAAGTTAGCGGTTTATATTTTTCTTAAAATGTGGCAAAATTTTTTAATGTGCTTTAACATTTATTTTTTTCCTTTCATTTGAAGTTTGTTTATTTGTGTAAGTCCTCGTGTTAAGAGGTATCGTTTAGAGTTTTTAATGCAGTTTTACATTGCCTTTGAATTGTTTTTGTCAATCGAATGATTAATATTGATCCATTTTTTAATCATTTTGGTATTTCCATACGATTCATTATTATAAGGCCTATTTTAAGGCCTAAGTGTGATGTCAAACGAAACAAGACCCATAGCTATATTTTTGCCGCAAAAACTTAGCTATACATTACCCTTTAGGGCAACTTGAACACAAATTATCATTTTCCTCAAAATTTCGATCTTAGCCCAATTTACCCTTTCTTCAGATTGAAGGAATCCGGAACGATTTTTTCAACAATTTTTGTAGACTTTTTGCTTAATAATTAAGGAACTTTTACTCATTTTTCCAACAAATTTTAGAAAATATCGAAACAGGGACGTATTACTATACCAAATGGGCATGAAAAAGGGTAAATTTTCATATACCAGAAGACTGAAAATGAGACCCATATTTTGCAACACGTCCCCGTAATTATGTTTGAGTACCCCCCGGACCATGTTGGCCTGAAATGAAGACAATTGGAAGATCACGCACCTTCTAGACTGCAAATCTTGACCTGTATCAATGTTATAATCCTTACATCTCTCGGAACAGTACAATTCAAAGTCCAATCCGTATAACTCTCATGAATATATTTCCAAGGTGTATATTCTGGCAGTTAGCTTGATATCTGTGTCCTGTTACAAATGTCGTTGCCTTAATATATTCCCATTTAATTACTGTAATCCTTAAAACAGTACATCCGTGGAATTGCATATCCCAGTGGAATTAATAGTCCTGATTTTTATATTACCTGCAGTAAACGCATATTGCCGATGGTAAGAATTCATTTTGGAGGGGATTGTTGAGATAAAAACTAAAAGTTCTATTAACAGACTACATGCTCAACTTTGTTCAACGAATGGATTGCTTTTTAATCTGTTTACATGAACAATTTTGTATCGGAATGATGTAAAGCATTCCATAACAGATTCAATTGAATAGATTGGTCGTAAAGTGTGATACACTCTATCGATTCCTTTGTTTGCGTCGATCAAAGAACGGATGAGTTTCACGAACATCGAGGTTGGGTGAAGAGGAGGAATTAGGCCACGGTAAATATTGTAGTCTGTTTATGTTGACCACAACATAAGCTACTTTGTTAAATGATGGACTGGCAAAATTATTCTGGAACAAATGAATAAATTTAAACGTATCAGATTTTCTAGTATTCTTTAGTGACGTACAAGAACTTTCAATTTTGTGAGTAATAATAACTTATTCATATCGTTTTCCCCGCATGTTGAATGCTTCAAAGTTTTGTTGAGGTTGGTGGTTTGGAATTTATTCAGTGCATTGGCTTTGTATATTTTCTTCGTGAGAAAGGGACATTTTTTTAATTATGGCCTTAATTTTTATCCGGTATCGGACATCGAATTTCCTTTGTGTGGATTGGGTACAGTATACAGCCTCTCAGAATGATTGGAATCGTCGACACGCCCCAAAAACTTTAATGAACTGACAGAATACAAAATCCTACTATAATCAATTTTTTTAAATCTAGTCGTCTGTCGGTAATATAATCCACAAGTCTGCGTTCTGCGTTGACCTGGATATCTTGGGGTGTGGGTACACAATCGTTATTTAATTTTCAAAAATCCCATTCCTTCTCGCAAAAATATTTCGAAACTACGTTTACTTTTGTATCCATCATGTCCACTGAATGAGTATTCAATTGACTCAAGACACACACGTACACGCATCTGACTACACCCTACTTGAACAGATGTGTGAACTCAAAAAGCTGATCGATAATAATCTTATCGTGCCAATTGACAGCTCTTTCAGACTTTCACATGGAAGTAAAATCTGCAAATAGGGAATAATAAAGTTTACGAATCCCAAGATGTTCAACCGATTGATGAGGTTATAAAGGACATTGGATTTTTACATTTTGAGCTGGGTTTTAAGTCAGGGAATCCACTCGCAACAGAAGATTCGTAGTTACGAATCCACTCGGGCTTCGCCCTCGTGAATTACGTTACTTACGAATCTCCGTTTCTCGTTGTTTTCCCTTTAACAGAGTACGAAAGGTGCTTCCAATATCATGGACCCTAACGACAAACCACTGTTATGTAACACAGCCGGCTATAGACATAGATGAAATAACAGAATTAATATTCAGGTATAATAGTATTTATGCTATACACAACGTGAAAGGCAGGTGCGTTTGTGATACCCATAACGCGTATGCAAACTTCATGAATCATGAATGAAACCTCAATTTCCGAAATACATGTAATTACCCCAATCAAAATAATGGTTCTGGTGCGGGAAGAATACCGCTATTATGGGCCAATCATTTTGGTGCTGTGTCAGATGTATATAGATAACTATTTCTTAATACCATGTATACCATAAGCTACCATATAACAAGTTAATAAATACGACACAACAAAATTTTCTAATTTGATCTTCACGGACCTTATACCTTTTAAACGTATATAACTTGAAAATTGACAGAGCTTGGTTGAAAATTATGGACTTTTACCAGTACGACCATCCTAATTAGGACAATAGATCCCTGAGTAGAAAACTCATTATTTCAAGTCTAGACATTAGATCTTCACTTTGAGTTTATTCTAAGTTCTTAAAATACAAATCTCAACATCAAAAAAAATTGAGGTCGTGTGTCAACACTAAATGTTCAATTATTCTTTTTTCAGAAATAGAAGTAGAGAATCCTAACCCCGTAAATATTGGAAAATTCATCTTAGATTTTAATTTGTCTTGTCTGTGCTACACGCAAAAAAACAATGGTTTATTACGTATATTGTGTCATTACGTTATCGAGAGAAGTAAAGGTTACATACCCTTAAGGATCATCCTTATTTTGAGTTAAACGTGCATCTGACAATTTTCACCAAAACGCAAGAAAAAGGGGGAAATTATAAAATATATCCTAACCACCCTTTGTTACTTTACCTAAAATATAAAAGGCATGGATTAAATTACTGAACAATTGCACTGGCAATACAAATGTAGTCCGTGGATTAAAAACAAAAATCCTTTAAATTTTGTTTAATTTCCTATTAAAAGCAAAATATGAAAGGTTATTTATTAGTTCTAACACGAAAAAAATTCTCATTTTAAATTTTCAGTTTGGAGGATAAAACTAAATAAAAACTCAAACTCTGCATAACTATATCCATAATGTTTCGTTGTGAAAAATGTGAAGGTTGTGTTAACAAAATTTATGCCACTCAGTGACAGATATGGCCTACTTCTCAAACTTCTTAACAATTTCTGTGTCAATTATGGCACTCTTTTCAGTAGATTGCCAATTATTTTAAGAGAAAATTAGGTTTAAGTTTTACTTAAGTTGTCCGCGTTTTAGCAGAGGTATATAACTCTAAATAAAAGGGGCACTGCAAGTTTTGGTTTTGTTTTCACAGACGCATGATATGTAATTTTATATTGCGATTTTTGGTTCCCATTGCAATTGAAATAAGTTTGCATGATTCCTTTTGTTTGCTCAATTAGAGCCGCATACTAATCTTATTTTTTTTTAAAATTAGTATGAATATTCTCTCGAATCGTTGTACCTAATAGGTTTCTAACCATCAATTTTACAATGTCGTACTCATTCAAATTATTTGTAGGCCAATGTTCAATATAAGGTCACAGTGTTGGGACACTATTACCCTTAGCTGCAAATAGATTGCTAAACCCGTCTCCCCACTTTTTAAGGAACTAACTAAGATATTACGAAATTAAATAGATTGCTGTCAAGATGCACCGCAAGATGGGCAACTGGTATGGACCTCGGAGAAAAAAACGCTTTTAGTTTTTTAGCATTAAATCCGGTTTTCAATAGACAGCCAAAGATTCCTAGTGCAACACGCATAGAGCATGCGGGTTTCGCTGCAGCGTTTTCGATGATTGCAAAGTGTAACAGATTATTTTACTTTAGGCTACATACTACAACTCATTCGTTATAAATTCTGGTGCAAACTCATTTTTACTCGATAAAACAGATCATGGTACTTACTGCGCTCGCTTACCATCACTTTAGATGAGATTTTTTTTTATATCTATGTAATTTTAACGACTCGAAATAAAATCATGTACGTACCAATGTGCGAGTATACATCCAACAGAGTCGATTTCATCCAAGGGTTGCAAAGATTTGGTGTCTTTACTCGCATTTATATCTCTCGGTTCGCGCTAAACATGGTCCATCATGTTGATGCAACAATGATAAACCGCTACAACACAACGTTTTAAAGAAGTTAATACACACACATTTTTAATTTTCAATAATCCAAAGCAAACCACCGTGAATACTCGTCCGATGATAGAGGAAAAACAAGAGCCGCCATCATGGCTACATATCTACGCACAATTGTGCAATTAACGTTGCTTGGTGTCATAGGTCGCCGTAACCATACAATCTCCTCTCT
This sequence comes from Ophioderma brevispina, assembly GCA_023653785.1. NCBI lineage: Eukaryota > Metazoa > Echinodermata > Ophiuroidea > Amphilepidida > Ophiodermatidae > Ophioderma > Ophioderma brevispina. The sequence continues at coordinate 18,645 of JAMKCH010015781.1, forward strand.
CTCAGACCCGTGTTTGCTTCCTGAACATGATGTCTGGTTTATTTCCTTCCCGTGTTTGCTTACGTAAACTCAAACTTTTTTTTGCAGACACCAAAATGACATCAAAAAGATCTGAATTGCCAGATTTATCGCGGTGAGTTCATATGCCATCGATCAGTCGCACATGCAGTCACGTATGTAGGTAATGTAGTCACCTTATAAGCTCAAGATGTCGCTTTCCAAAACTGCTAATAATCATTTTCACCAACATTTTGTTTCATCGTTTTATGGCAGTGATAGTGAAAGTGATAATCATTGAATTGCCTTATCCAATACCATATTCATATTTCTATTCCCAATGAGATTTAGCCCTCAAATGAAATCGATCACATTGGTCTGACATCACATGACACTTTCGCACCAAATGTGTAAAGAAGCTTAAAGACAAAACTGTATCAATTCTTTCCGTTCGACCGTGAGCACATGGGTGACTGTAACGATTTTAACAGTTTACACATAACACGATATCTTTTCACCTGTAAAACTGTCAAAGAATGGCCCAATGAGCTCATAACCATTCCCTGGTAAAGGTCAAATATGGTGGTGAAACTTTTCGTGGCCTCGTTCCCGCTCAACGCCAAACCGTGGAGGTCTTTTCTGAATTCAGGTAACGTTGCAGTGCAGATGAAGAGATTGTGTCACTGGAATTCAACATCATTGTCATAATATTGTTTATAACTCTTCTTCGTCTTTTTGCCCAGCTAACTGTCAAATCGTCAAAAAAAACTACATCTGCTGGTGACTTTTCCAAAGACGCGATGTATGAAATCCATGATAACTTCTCATTTAAGCCATTTTATCATACTATCTCAGCGTAGTGGTAAAATCAAGGTATGTGAAAGGCAATAACCTCCACCCGTGCTGTTGTCCACACAGAGACGACAGGAAAGAACCCAACTTTAGTCGTAGAGAGAAGAGCTGTTAGCCCCACTTAATATTCGGAGGGAAATGACACTAATCGATATATATGCAAGAATTAACCAGAAATAGCATTAATAACAATTGGATGGATCTGGATCAATATTCTCAACGCTCAAAAATGAGCCAAACGAGAAGAATATGGGTGTGCGAATGTGTTTTTATTGCTTGAGTTTTCGCTTTTCTTTGCTGCGAAGATGGTGCGTGACAGCTTCTTTGATTTGTTCGGTCCGGAATTGATACTATATCTGGGTGGAAGATCATTCCATTCACGGATAGTTCTAGGTATGAATGAGTGTCTCACGCTACCATGAGAAGTGCATGCAGTTATTTTTATGATATATCATACCCAGAACATACCACGTCTGGCCAAACCCGCCAAAACTTAGCGCAGACGCTCCGGATCGATACAAGGAGGACGTACCTGTAGATGACTGCATCTATTTTCGCTTATTTTCCATATCTCATTACCATTTAAAACACCTGCACTGTCTAATAACACGTCTGACAAATGTAACATGGTCATGGATAACTAAGGAAATTATCCACGACAGTTTGAATGCAATCCCCATTCAGTGCTTGTCATATCTATGTATTTTGTTTCTGAATACTGATTAAGGGTTAAAATTAATAACACCTATAGAGCAAAATTATATTTTATATTAGATGTTTACTCAGAACGAAGGGCGATTTATAAAATTCCAGGTGGTTTTACCTTAACCGATAACAAATGAAGCTATTTCCAATATTCCTAAAGGCATTCATGTGGACAGACAAACAATACAAAAGGAAATACGGCAAAATGCAAGTTATGAATGGTCTGATAAAATCAATGACTATGATAAAGCTCAAAATGATCAATCATTTTGCTTACAGATTTTACCGAGGTTGTTCCTAAATAAAAGAAAACGACCAAATATTAGTACAACCTATAATACTCTGATCCCTTCCTATACATAGAAGCATTGTCTGTAATTGGGTGGGCGAGCATTTAGAGTGGAGATATTTCCATCTTCAGTAAAATTTTACTTTCTTGCTACCAGTAAACGTCCTTAGTCTTCTCCAACCCGTTTAATATTAGCATTATTTTGAAGCCAAAATATTCGTCAATTTGACCCAAAATAAACTTCTGTTTGTTTTTTGTGTTAAAATATAATTAAGTTAATGAAGCGGGGATGGAAGGACACACACCAGGTATGTAATGTCAGGCAGTACCCATAATGTGTCTGAATTCTTCATTAATAGCTAACACTAATTAATTAATTAAAATTAATTGTTATTTATGTTAAAAAAATAAGTTGGAGTAAACGGAGACAGGACATGGAAAGCTGGATCTGCAGTCAACGAACTGCCATTTCTTTTGTCATTTGTTCTCTTTACGAGTATTGTTTAATAATAAGGAAATTAGATGAATATTACTCGTACGTTTCTATATATTTAATGTCAAAATACTCCATGTTTCAATGATAGTGAATTTTTTATCAATGCTTAATTAGTTAATGGGTCGTGGTCAGAGGTGAATGATGATTCTTAAATCATTAAATGCTCTTCACTTGTTGATTTTGATTTTGTGACCAATTCTCTGATCCTGATGAGGCCTATTATAAATTTGCTGACAAACTAAATTACAGTAATGTACATTGTCCAATTAAAAGAAGCTCATGGTGTGTGATATATAATCTCATAAGCCCATCGACAGGTTCATTGGTGAAATTTCAATCTTAAAGGCCGACTCAGAGATTTCCTGAGGAGGCGCCTCGATTTCCCAAAAAAATCTGTTTTTTTTTGCATGTACATAATGCTTGTCCATATACAATCAACTGTGTGAAATTGCTAAGCTTAAATCGAATTCCTTCATATAGAAAATCACACTTTGTTATAAAATTCCGAATCCGGATTTTTGTTATACACAGTATCCTATGCGGACGTAATAGTCACATAAATGTTTACTGGCAAACTCAAAACGAAAAAAAAAATCCGATTCATCTCAAATTTGGATTGTGCATTTTAGGTTGTTACTATCTTTAGTTCTAGTTGACTATTTTTCAATTATACACAAAAAAGAATATTTTCTAAATCTCTGAGTCAAACTTTAAAAAAAGACAAAACTTAAAAAAAAAATCCCTTATTTATGGACTAGATTATCGTTTGTTTCAAAGCATCGTGGAGGTCGTTTCTGAATATCAAATTAAATAAACAAATTTCAAAAATCTTGTCTTTCTTTGTGGGAAAATTGGGAACATTTGGAATTGAAAATCACTTTTGGACATGATATTGCACCTTGTTGAGTAAAAGACATTAATTCAAGTTAAAAGACATTACTCAAGTTCAAAGACATTAATTCAAGTAAAAGACTTAATTTCAAGTTAAAAGACATTATCAATAAAAGATCATTAATTCAAGTTCAGTATAACATTTATACTGCTTTCCTTTTCGTCCATAATTAAAGTAATATTTGACTACCAAGTCCTATCCTGCCAAGCCTATTCCTCCTTTGAGGCTTATACGCTAACCTCTCCTGACTGGATTTTAAACATTTCATTAACTATATCTGTGATTTCACAAATCGGACCCGCTTGGAATTTAACCCTTCTCAATGCCTGTATCTCTGTACAGGAGAGTGGTTCCGAAATGGATGGATAAAAAGCACATGAGAGTACAAAATGTACTTTTTAAAGAGTGTTAACATCATTATGAACAGAGGTGGTTTATATTTTTTAATATTTTTGTTTCCAATCCTCCTGCGTTTTTATTGATACATCCTGTATTATTTCTGGACTTTGTTTTAAATACGATTAATATTACATGCAGCAACCTATCAGGATCTTCGTTAATCATATCTATATATTAATAGGCTAAGTCTGTCTATCTGTGTAATTGAGATATACTTATACTTGCGTGACTCAATTTCTTATGTTTTGCTTTATTCCTCATGGCTTGTGTGTCTACTTTTCAAAAGTGTAGCAAAAGATTCACATTATTAAAGAGTAAATTTTTTTTTTTCCAAGGGCAAGATTCACAATTCAGGTAAAAAGAATATATTCATGTTTATATTGCGTTACCTTAGCCATGGCGGCACAGAAAAATAATTGCACAATCGCTTATCACTTTGATATCACCTGTTACATTGACTTTGTTAAATGAAATCCCACGAATCAAAGAATAACTTATTCACTGATTCCTTCACTGATAGTGGTAGATTGTAAAAAATACCACAATAACCACTATACCAAACAACATACCCATGTATAGGTGGCTGTCAGCAGCTGCAGCAGGTGGTCAGTTGTGAGGAAAAGGCCCTTAATTTCAAAAAAATCACCACCAGGCCGGATAATAACATTTGTCTATCATGGTAAATTGATCCTTGGGTTGTGTAGTTCATGAAACTACGTGACGACAAAAATAACAAACGATCCTTAAAAAGGACAATCTTCCGTCAGCTTAGTGTCACACTTGGCTAAAAATGAAACCTAAATAGTTTTGTACACAGTTTTAGTTGGGGGGGGGGGGGGGGGGGGAATATGTTATGTACACAGCTACATGTACACAGCAACAATGGCGGATCCACGATTTGAAAAATGTCAAAATACCCGGGGGGCTGAAAGGCTGTACCTGGTCCAAAATAGCTCAAAATGGGCTGATTTTTCAGAATTTGCAGAATTAACTCGGGAGGCGCGCGGCGCGCCCCCTCCCCTGGAATCCGCGCCCTGGCAATTAAGTACGTATTAACAATGAATACTTTGCCAGGCATCAATCATAATGAGCAACCTTAATTGTGAACACCAGACATTCATTTTCATGTTATTTTTTGTGTATCACCTGGTAATTGTTTTGAAGTAAAAATCACATTGCATGGAACACCACTCAGGTTAAATGGAACTTCTTGTCCAGTGCAATTAGACCATATCACTATTGTGTATAATATGCTTAATGAATGAGTTCTATGCTTCAAGTGTTAAATATACATACAAACAATGAATTATGTAGCACAATTGT
>JAMKCH010015782.1:0-84128 GCA_023653785.1 Ophioderma brevispina
CAAAAAAGGGGGTTTTAGCAAGCCGGGAAATAAACCTGAAGGGGGGGGGTGCGTAACACCCCCCCACCCCCTCGGTACGAGGGGTATGGCCTAAAATGATGATGTCATTATGTAATTCGTCTCGACACAGGCGCCTTTCTTGGGCATGCAGTACAAACGTAGCTAATCAAGGACGTATCAGGTCAGAGTGTACATCGAATCTACCCAATCTGGGAAGACGTTTCAAACAGTAGGGGGATAAAGATGAAGCGTGATGGCAGGAGCGTGAGCCTCTAGTCAAGCGGAAGGTCACCAATTAGTTCTTCCAAAATATGTTAATGATCTTGATGCTAATTAATGAATACAAAAGATAGCTTAAACGTATTGTTCAACTGATATATTGAGGTATCTTATCCTTTATTTTTGTGGTTTAAAAAAAAAATAATTTTAGAAATAAAATTACCAAAGAGCGTCAAAGTCGCCCACGCGATCACGATTGAACGCGAGAACAAAAAGGTCAAAAGTTTTTCGTCAAAATAACACGTTGGTGATCATTAGAAAAGTCTTTTAATGAATTAAATACGAATAAATCAAGATTGATGTTTTGGAGTAGGCCTGCTATTATTCTCTTTTATCACCATAAATAAATAATTTTACATAGAAATAGCACAAGGTCAAACTCGCCACGAGACACGATGATAACTTTACCATAGACATGGTACCCTCCGATTTACGTATTTCCGCTTTGTCAAACCACTGGAATTCAGTTCGCATTTACGCCTGTTTACACGGGTTTAGCTAGTTTAAAACAGTTTATTTGCAATCTCAATGAAATCTAAATCACGGTCAGCAGGTTGAATTACAATAAACCCCGAAGCAATCGAGAGACAGATGGGAAGGGTATAACCGGAATAGGGTACACATTCACATGGCGACCTCAGCGGTCAACATGCAGCCTCTATTAGAAAACAGACATGCGAAGTTAGACTTATAGTATAGATACATAAATTGACCTCTGGGTGACCATTGATATATAGGATCAATTCCAAAAGCGGAAAAGTAACTCTGAGGCATCTTACTTTAAGAATAAATTATGCAAATCAGGTACTTAATTGTGCATTTCGTGATTTCGCCCTTCTGTTTGATTCACTGATCACTAGATTCCTTGAGAAAAACCTTATTCTCAAACGTTGAGCTGATCCCGATCATGCGTTTTGTGTTATTAGTAATGCTCGTGTCCCACGGTCCCATAGGCACTGGCGTAATTTCTGTCCGTTCCGGACAGAAAATACGAAATGCGAATTTCTTAACAGATGAGACAAATTTGCACGTAAGATGGGCAACACATGGATACAGGTAACGGTTCAGAGATCGAAAAAAGTGCAACAATTTTAGGTAAGTCGGAGGGACGAGGCTGTGGCTCACGAAATGCCCTTTATTAGCAAAATTTATGCCCGAAAAAATTTAATCAGATTGCAAAGCTGGGATCTCTTTCTACCGACATGGGTGCCGATGACAGAAAGTTAAGTCTTTCCTGAACAAGTCTCAGGTGAGACAAAAATTGAACAAAAGACGGTACTGCATAATGTGGGCATATCCTTGTCAATTACCCACCATTTCCCCCAATCTCAACACAGCCGTACTAAATCAAAAAAATTAAGCATTAAAGGGCATGAATGATCGCAGCCTCAACCGCACCTCTCACACATCAAACATGAGATTTGGTATCATTAGAAAGCTTGTATTTTTCTAATTCCACTCTGCAAAATATTTTTGAGTGAATCTTCCGCATCCAATGTTCAAGCATAAATATGGGTTGTTTACGGTTACCGGAAATATTTGTACAGTAACATTATAATACACATAAGTACTGCTAACTTTAAATGGTATGCCCAATTCAAATTAAATTTTGGAAATAAGGTATGTTGGCAATGGTCTTTCCTAAAATACAAAGAAAATTGGATGTTGTAATCAGGAGGAGCACCTTTAATGTGCAAGAACTAGGTAGGCATTTGCTCCTTAAATTGTGTGATAAGATGGGCAAAAGCAGAACACACAAAATTACTTAAAAGAAGGAAAATCTTTGCTGTATCCACAATGTCGAAGGTCGGTCAAATAAAGAAGGTGGTGTGTTCTTATATCCCAGGATTATTTTGGTGCAGTCTCATATTTAATTACAATTGCAGTGTATTTACTAAGTGTGAAAAACGTAAACATTGGTGTGATATAAGTTATGCGAATCATGCCAACATGACAACACAAACAGACGCAATGAAAAGGTGCTTAGGCCTAAAAAAAAATTGTTTGATTGGCGTAACATAGAAAAAGAAATAGGGTAGGTAGGTCGGATTTTTTTTTTATGTTTCACATACCAGAACACAAAATATATGACACACATACAAAAACAAATGGCACATCTTCACTTTTTCTGTAACACATCTTTTTATTTGTCATTTTGAATGTCCTGCAATCCTTTAGAGTACCGAAGTATGACATCATTAAATTCCTGTTTTTTAAAAACTTTTTTTTTTGCACACAAAAAAATATAAATATTTAGGGTCGGTCGGGTTACGCCAATCAAACAATTTTTTTTTAGGCCTTATACACAGGTAAATATTGCCCCTCCAAACAAACACACATACAAATGTGTAAGTGTTATAATCAAATGGTTTAAATCTGTGGTATATAAAAAAGAATGTTGAGTGGTCATAACTCAGAGTTATATGTGATTTGCATTGCAACATGCAGCATCAAATGCAGGTTAACACGTGTGCTTGAAATCACCGGAAGATTTCATTAATGTACCTGTCAACATTTAGTTTGTGTGTCACATGAAGACGGTGCCACATTGCTCTATATCCTATACACTGCCCACTTCCAGACAATTCCTCCTGTAATAATAGAGAGAAAATATGTGAAAACTTGAAGACAGAAATTAAAATGTCAAGAACAAGGTGGATGTCAATTCCAAGCTGATAAGTGCATGTTGTCAATGTTTTTTATAAACTTTTCTTTTATTATTTGATATCAAAAATAGGTTAGTAGAATCATGGACTGCTCTTTTTGTCCACTTTTGTAACTCTCACAAGGGATTTGGGATATCAGTCCACACTTTCTTGTGGTTTCATACTTGTTTGTGTCTTTACATTTACATGGCGGAGGCCACTTGTAATCTTTGTTGTTTGTTAATTTAATGGTTCTCAAAAGGCAACACACAATAAGAATCCAGCCCACTATAAGCCCTTCAACAAAGTATTCAGAATTGGGTGACTAAATACATGAAATATGGAAAGTTATACTGTGGAAATCATTGCATGTACTTACATTATGTAAATCATAGTCTGGCAAGGGTGATGAACCCCGTTTGTCAAACTCTTCAGAGGATTTCTCATCTGTTGCCAGATAGGTTCTTACTGGGGACGAACTGTACCAAGATACACATTTTTCAAACGTGAATGGTTCCCTGCCTTCTTCAAAGGTAACTGGCACCCTCTTCCCATTGAACAATGCCAGGTCTGCTGTGCAATCTTTGAGCAAATTCCTTTCAAAGACTCTCCATCCAGAAAGAACAAATTTGTCAAAGTTTGAAGAAGTTGAGCACGATTCAGGTTTCAATTGGGTCAATTTATGTTATTCGCTCTGCTACTTTTAGCAGCTTGCTCATTTTGGCAAGAATTTGTACCTCCTGAGGCAGTCTGTAATATTCTCTGTGGATATTTATGTTGTGCCCCATATAGTGTGCAAGCAACTCAACTAATTCTCAGTCATTTGGAGTATCTAAGATAGTGGCAACATGTTTGCGCAGCTTGGCTCACCACATTTTCAGGGTGTGCCAAACCTTCCCCATTTGTCAGTTCTCTGACAACATCAGAACCACTCTTTGTAGCATCACCATTCCTCACAAATTTATAAAATTTGTATCCTTTTTCTCTTTGTTATACTGGATGAGAATGTTGGTATATACTTCTCTCATACTTGCAGTGAGTAAAATGGTAACCCATTGTCTCCTTTTCCTCTTACTGTTAGTATCTCATGCTGGCTCCACTTTCTCAGAAATCAAAATTCCCTTTTCTGCTCATCAATTTTGAGTTCCTCAATTTCTCTATGATGCCTCCTATGGTACACAATTTGCACAAACATTAGCACCACCCTTTGTTTCAAGGAGTTCCTTTTGCAATTTTACACTTCTGCACCCAGCGATCAAATATGTGCTCATTGAAAGTATTGGCATTGAATTAGCATTTTGGGGCTTGCAGCTCTAAGCGTGCTACAAATTTATCAAAGGTTTCGTCATCATTTCATTTTTTTTTTGTAATTTCAAACGCGCCACTCAGAAGTTACTTTTGGTTCTGAGGTAGTTTGAAAATTCTTCCCATACTATGTCAGGATGTTTCTTTTCTGAACCTTCTAGGGACCAGCTGTTATAGATCCTAATGTCTTCTTCCCAGTAAAAAGCAATTTGGCACTCAACAAAAGACAGATGCATGACCCGTTGTTACTAATGAAAATGACGCTAGACTTAAGAATTGCTCAAATTTGAAATGATTTATATCTTGATTTTGTATCAAAAATGTTGTTTGCTAAATTCCACTCTACTGAATTTGCCTTTCATAAGCTTTTCCAATCAAAGTTAGTGTGTCACAAGGTTCAATCTTAGGTCCTTTGTTATACATAATTGTTGTCAATTTGGTGCACCTTTGTGTGTAGACTGTAATGTGTTATATGGTGATATTACAATTCTCATGTAATTCTAACAGTCCGCATCTCTTTTAAACTATGCTTGAATGGTAACTATATAAAATTGGTTTTATATGAACCTTACTGTAAATATTAAGATGTTACTTGAAGTACTGAATGATCTCATTGAAAGGGTTGACAATAATAATAATAGCCAGTTTTTATATAGTGCTTAATCCCTGTAAACAGGCTCAAAGCAATGTTGACAATCATAATTATCTTGGTGATTATGTGATGTGATGTGATCAGGAAAAACCTGATGGATGTTGCACATGGTCAGTTCATCGTGCAGTTATCTCCATGGCAAAATACGCCACGACCTTTACCACACTAAACTCGATTATTGTGTCCCTAACCCAGCTTACCTGTTAACCGTATGCTAATTTTAGCCATGTGACACTGCCTCAGCGAATGAACGGCCGAGTACCGCCACACTTGAGTAAACACGATGCCCTAACATGCAGCTAACTTGGGTTGAGCGGTGTATTTTGGCCATCAGGAAGTCATTTACATATAACAACAACCGCGTACCTTCCCAAGGTCCAATCGATCCTTTGTTTGGCATACCAAATAAGTTTTTTTTTTTTTTTTTTTTGACAGTGAATTTGAGGAAATTTACTCCGCGGTCATCAATTTCACATCGATTTGCAAATTACTAGCTTTGGCGACTATAGAGAATCTTGGGTTGCCGGTCTGACATTGGGCAAGTTTGGTGATTCGTAACTAAAAATTTTTCTGGTCATCATATGTTCAAAATTTGGTTATTTGGTGATTTCAGCTTGTCATCGTGCAGTTATCTCCACGGCAAAATACGCCACGACCTTTACCACACTAAACTGGATTGTGTCCCTAACCCAGCTTACCTGTTAACCTTATGCTAATTTTAGCCATGTGACACTGCCTCAGCGAATGAACGGCCGAGGACCGCCACACTTGAGTAAACACGATGCCCTAACATGCAGCTAACTTGGGTTGAGCGGTGTATTTTGGCCATCAGGAAGTCATTTAACATAGTACTCAGCCGCGTACCTTCCAAGGTCCATCGATCCTTGTTGGCATCCCACATAAGGAAAGCCTGAGCGGATTGACAGAAAGTTCCAAGTGCATAGGTCAAATCGTTTTTCTATTACGGCCTCATGAATATAGCGATCCTCCGCCGTACTCAGGCAAATGTTATGTGAATTTTACCATTGTCACTGTGCAACGGGTGTTTTTAAGAATGGATAGTCTGATATGACCTGGACATGCGTCTCAATAAATGAAACCACCGCATATCTTTCGAATGACATTTTATTTTCAAATTTGCAACCATGAAAAGAAAACATTCCCTTGAATCGTGTGGACACTTCACGGAATTTGAGCTAAATTTGGCAGCAGCGCTGGCCTACTAGTAAAGCCCCTATACTTTAAATACACACTATGCACAAGAGGGTCCACGCGTCAATTGGAGCGCACTGTGTATAAGGTATGGTAAAACGGATAATAACTGCAGCATGTTCAAGACCCGACTGCCTACAGCATTAAGAGTCTTTGTTTGCCTTTTGTTTGCAGTCCCACTGGGCTGGCAGTGGACAGCAATGAGATCATGTGCACATAAATAATGTGGATTAATCCTATGGTTTGTAATGTGCCCTTTGTGTCTGTTCCAGGTGGCTTAAAGGATTTATTGGTATAAATCTATCGGCACATATATAAGAAAATATCCCTAAATATTGACTACCAGATGTTTTGCATGGTCATTGGGGATATCCTTGTGAAGAACACATCATTTTCACGCTTAACTTTCGAAGCAGTAGACATTTAAGGAAGCCACCACGTTGATTATTTACGCTATCAGTTTTGCCCACAAGCCATGTTTATTCTTTCACACCAATAGAAGCTGATCGGTGGTTAGTCCAGTTCTGGCCTGTATTGAAAGACTTTCGCGTTTACTTTAACATTGGGGATTAAAAACACAGCTTTAATTTAAATAACGTTTTCCTTTGAACACCTATCCTGGCACTCCTGCTAGGCACATTCATGGCTTCAGACCCAGGGGTTTAGGGAGAAAGTAATAATCACTGACCTTCCTTCGGCAACAAGTGTGTGCATATGAGCTGATTTGGGTTCAGTTTCATTGATAATACGGCCTCGTGGGAGACACTCTGGCTGAAAGATCTAGGCTCCGCGGTCAAATTGCTATCCGCTAATTTTGAGACATGTTCCGTGCCCTGTCCTAAACAATGGAACCACTGAAGTGCATCTGCAATCTCGGCCAAATGTTGAACACTTTATAGTCTTACTATAAACTGTTCCCCCTCTCCCGATCAATGTTGAAACTTGTCATTTTATTCATGCGTCTAGACCACCTCAACATTGCTGGTGCGGAGGGGAGTGGTCAAGTGTTAGGGTTTCTTTCAAGCTTCGCAATAAAATTAGTATTTTTCATGCGTCGCTCTATGGCCCATTTAAGCCTTCATTGCATTATAAAATTACCACGGGTTGTTCAACTACTTTTGGCGGGATTGTGGTCCGAAGTGCCCCAAAGTCCCATGCATGTGTTACAAATATATGAATTATCAAAAATGGCATACTTTTTGCCTAATTTTATAAAATGAGCCTGGATTCTTGAGAAATAATAAGGCCCGTATCCAGCAACTTGTATCCAGAAACGCAATTTTAGCCTAAAATCGACGTAATTAAAATTGCGTTTAAGCAAAACGCGATTAAACATTTTTTAAAACCATTTGCTCACTTAAACGGAAACTTTAAACACAAGTAACATCGGTGTTATTTAAAGACGCTAACTTGAGTGTAATAAAGCCTATTGTGCTTCAATGGTTGAGCGCACAAAGTGTATTATGACTTTCCGTAGCGTTTGCTGGCTACCCGAACTGGACGAGAATGATATGCCCATTGCTGTTTTCACTGGCATACCAGAGCCGTCCTTTCGAAAACACACCTAAAACACTTCTTAAACCAGCCCGAACCTAGTTTAAAATTTCGATGCATTTTGGCGCGTTAAAATTACGTTACTTTAAACTCGTTCTGGAAATGCGTTTACTTAAGCGATCTTTATTGCACATATAAACGTTCGCTATCTTAAAATCGCGCTAACACTTTTTCTGGAAATACGGGCCTTGTTTGTTAAAAATCAAATTAGGAAACTTAAATATCAAGAAGCGCTACTCTGTACTTGAATAGTACTTAGATTGCCTGAACTGCGCATTATGGGTTTCGAACACTGATCTCTATACAATGGATTGGGAAACCTGGGCTTCGTAATTGAAGCACTGATGGCAATATTGGTAATCCAAAAAGAGCCAGCAGGTGTTAAAGCCGGTCCATTTATCAAAATTGGTTCCCCTGAAATGTGATTAAGCGGCATACGACTACAGAATGAAGCCAATTCAGTGATCTCATTGTATTTGCGCTATGGGATGGCATGTCTCTAAAACGTGCACCCGGGAATCCAACTTCTTTTAAACAGGTGTCTCTGGCATGGTATTGTGTTCGGTAGACCAAGAGGCCCGCCCGTTGTCAATTAATCTAAATACAATTACTGGTGTGTCGCCAATCCATTTATAGAGATCAGTGGTTACAGTCGACTGCCGATAAACTAAATATTACGCGGCCCATTTTCAAAGTCCACGTCTTCATGCGCTTGTTAGGGTTTAGGCCTACTAAAAAACCTTTGTTAATCACAAAATGATATCTAAAACACCCCTCTTAACATTTATTCTCATATCACTGAGGTTTTAAAAAGTAGTTTTTTTGCAATAAAAAAATTCTAAACGAACTTCGCTCCTATCCTTTGTGCTCTACGAAGTTCAAAAGGATGAGGCTTGTGGCAAACTTGCACGTGATATATGCGCGTATGGGATGTATTTTCGCTGGCTTCTGTTTCGGTATTGCATGCGGCGTTGTAAATATACCACAGGAAATAAAACATGGTAGCTTCCATGATCGTTGTACAGTTGTGTATATTGGTCGGAATCTGGATTTTTTCGCAAGAAGACTCCAATGGCCAGAAACCCTCTGTAACGTTTTAATTTAAGATCTTTCCATTATTATGTGCGATAGATTTATACCAATAACTCGCTTTAAACAAGACACATATAGTCAGCAATGGAATGGCCGCACTGTCGTTTCCACGTTGCTCAAACAAAAGACAAAGCCAGTAAAACACATGAAGTACACATTACAATGTGTTTATATCCCTATGGATTGGTAATGTGCTCATTCTTTGCTGCCCCACTGTCTGTTCCGTTGGCTCAAAAAAATACAAATCCAGCAGGCAGTCAGTCGCAACCGACCACCCGGTGGTTTTTCCTAATTGCAAAACATTTGATCCAACCAAGTTATGATAAAATCATCTTGTCAAGATATTTACAAAGGTTCCTAATAATGTGATTCTGCCCTGTCAAGTTTTAAATACAAATACTGTTAAATATTTTACCTAAGGTATTTTTTCATTATTAACTGTAGCCATGTTGGGTGAGGATAAGGTGACTTTGGTTAACTTACATGCTTCATTTGTAACACTCTAATTAGTTACATCAAACAGGCTTGCCAATATCTAAATATGGCCAATATGAGGACTACTGCTGTAATAATTATTATTTAAATTTAAGTCAAAATGTTCAGACATAAGACATGGACATTTACTGAGGCAGTTTTTTACTCCAACAAATTTGAACAATGTGGTTTTTACATTCTGTAAAACAAGAGTACATGGTAATTCCTGCCATGGAAAATCAAGTGTTGATATCCTTGCTAGATTTAAAGTGTTTAGAGAGTGGTTTGGTGACATTGTTGCTTCAGGCTTCATTAAGATAATGAAACTGGCAATGAAAGGTGGATTAGCCGGGATTAGCCCATATAACAAATAGCAATGATCTGTGATCTGATGACTGCTGTTTGATTAAAATGCTGGCAGTATTGTCAGCATCCATGACTGTCAGTGGTAGAGAAATGAAACCTTACAAGGAAACTAATATTAGTTACTCCTACCTCTCCATTAACAAAATGTAACCACCCAAATTGTTTTCAAATTAGTGAAATGTGTCAGAAGGGTTCCATTGTGTTGTCTGAATATTTTGCTATCCATTTTCCTCTCTTTAAATCCAAATCACAATCTCTTTCCTCAAGCTGCAGTTGAAGAGTGTGATGTAACTTTCATGATGATTTCAGATTTCATCGCCCATCACATACCGTCTTATCTGACATTTTTTACATATATACTTATAATGTTATGGGCTATACATGCACAAAGTTACAATCTTGAAAGTGACCTAAATGTGAGATATATTAAGAATTTTGATCAATAAGCTCAAAACTGCATATCGTATGTTTCATTTACATGTAATTTCAATAGGTGTATAATTAACGCTGTTCGCAAAACAAGCTGTTTACGCTTTTCACATACAGATCTATGTGCGTTGTATCTGCCTCAGGCGTGAACATGACATGTTTCACATACAGATCTGAACGCATTGAAATATAATGGTGAAATTAGGGTCATATGTGCAAAATATGACTTTTTTGTGTTTCACATACAGACTTATGACTTTGTAGCTTTATATCAGGAATACAATTGCACTTTCAAAACTCACCAAGGTTAAAACTTAAACTTCAGAATGTTTTTTCATAAGGCCAAGAAAAAAAAAAGTTTGTCTCAGAAGACCGCGCGCATTCGGTTTAAAACTGCTTTTTGACTGCATTTTTTTTAGGTTTTACTCACTTTAAATTTTTTTTTTTTTGTAAAAAATTTCAGAAAAAAAATGAAAATTTGGCCGAAAAATTTAAAAAAGTGGGCCAAAATGCATTAAAAAAAAACGCATTTCGCATTAGCTTTTTTCTAAAAAAAAAACGCATTGCGATTTTTCACATTTCTTCTGAGACAAACTTGTTTTTTTTTTGGCTTAATGCAATATTAAAAAGTAAATTGTAATGTTTAATTCCATAGCACAAACATGAAATCTCCCGGTAGAATTTCATTGGCGATTTTCTCGAAAACGGCATTTCATCAGATAAGACAGTATGTAATGTGGGCGACGATTTGAAACAAGCCTTTGAAATTCCAATTGTGCAGAACAAGAGGGAACCCTATTGAGAGGGAAGTTGCAAATTGTTTTAAATTGCATTTTCACATATAACAGTGATAATTTATGCAATTTTGCACAGCAATTTTTTTTAAATACAGGTTAGCAATACTATATATTATGAAATGAATCTAAATAGGCTCGCTACACGTCTTGGATTACACATTTTATTCTGTCATACTTTGAATATCATGCATGTTTTTTGATGCGCCGTGTTATAATGGCATTAAGAGACTGCTATATAAATTATTAAATGATACAAAAAGCTAATATTTGACGTGATAGTGTGGGATCAAGGCTGAGGATCAGATGGTAGATAATCCAATCTAGGAAATAAATAGTTGGAACACACACACCACAATTTGCTATGTTCTTCACCTAGGATAGAGTTAGAACCTGTTATTACTCAATTGAAAGCCCCAACCTTCCCCTTCAACCTACTCTTCTCCACCTCCCTTCAACCAAAGAATGCCTCAATCAATATTGGATCCGGGCAACAGGCCGTTTTCTGATCATTCAAAGTGTCCCAACAAAAAAAATGCAAATGGTGTGCCCACAGGCAGAGTGCCCATCTCTCTGTCTTTGGCGTTTGGGCCAGACTCCCTCATATAATGTTGCTGTGGGGGCCGGTTCACCACTCCTCCCACACAGTGAGTCTGTTTTGCATTCCCAACATATGCCGGTACCCATTTGTACTCCTGGGTTGAGAGAGGCAAGCGAGGTAAAGTGCCTTGCCCAAGTGAATAACACATTGGCCACGGCGGGGCTCGATCCCACAATCTTATGCTTGTGAGGCGAACGCTGATCCACTGCCCCTTGTGTTCCAACAATTATTTTCAAGATTGTTACATGTTAATTTTGCAACACCCAAGAATCAGTCTCGCTACTATTATCAGCATTGGTAATGGCATAAAGGGTATTATTTCTAATGTGTTAGAGTGTACATAAGTACCACAAAAATGCTTATGTATAATAGTACAACAAAACTGAAATGCACATATCGTCACCCACTTTGCATACTGTCATATTCTTAAACAGCTGTGAAAATGTAAGCAATTTCATTGGCTAATGCCCGGGTTCAATTGTTTAATTGAACCCAGGTAGTACGCGCTGTTATTTTTAGGTTGAAGTGCTCGCGCCATATCGCGCTTTTTCTACTTTCGCGCGCGCCTGCCAACGTTGCGTCTTGTTGCGTATGATCAATTACGTTCAGTGGATTATTCGATCGTTTTTTCACTGGGTGATGGCTGCATCCTTTCCTTGTTGTATTTAAGCCGTAAAGATATCGCAAAATTGGGTTAAGATTACGTTGAATGATAACTTGCTGTTAAGAATGAGAATAACGTTATTATTTTGTGGGAACCCGGTACCTCTTTACGACGAATTGAAACCGCGACAAGTAACACCATTATTATTTTTGGGGCAATTCAAGAACTCCCGCAAAATAATGTAATCACCTCTGTTTTCACTTCGTCCGTAATAGAGTACCAGTTCCCAAATCATAACTGTATTCTCTAATTTTACAAACCGTGTTTTGGGAGAAAATCATAGCCTTCACAATCGAGTGGGATATTTCCATTACTACACGATGAAACAGTGTTACTATTTTTTGAAGAAATATAAAGTTTGTAAATTTAAACATAACAATTTAAAACTTCAACTATGTCCTCTTAATTTAGCTAGGCAATTTGGTACTCTGGAGTGTGAAAATGAAATTAATCACACAATTTTAAAAATTATCAGTTTAGACTTGCAATGTTAGGCATATTGTTATATTTTATGTAAATTTTTGTTCAAAAATATTTTTTTTTTTTAATATTGAGGGGGGGGGGCTTTTATTTCCTTTTTTTTTTTCCAGACACCTGCAGTATGCAACCCATGATTATGTCAGTCTTGTCATAGGCTGCATTTTTGGGTCTACCCTATAATATTTTGTATAAACCAATCCGAATATACGTAAGAATGGGTGGTAGGATTACAAGATACAGTTAGCACTAATGTTCATTGGTTACCTCGGTAGGCCTTTTCAATGTTGTCTTGCCATAAACCAATCACACCAGACTGTATCTAGATAGTGCTAGGGGTTTAAACTGTATTAGCCTTAACTTTTGATAAGGATTTGACCAAAAAGGGAAATGCTGTGGTACCCTTTGGCCCTCTCTAAATTCCACCGTTTGTTGAATTTCATTGTTTGAAAGTTTAGTTTTTGTGAGTATATTTGAATAAAAGTCATACAATGTTGAAAAATAAGCCACTTTGTGTGGAACCCATTAGTTGATTTATTGATGTGTCAAGTTCCTGGGTCCGCCACATGTACAAGAACAATGAGAGACAAAATACTGTAAAGAGAACAAGAACAGCAAATAGTGTGTAGAGTCCATTCCCTTTTATGTGTCATCGTTCGAACAAGCGGCACTCAGAGATTACGCTTGTAGTGTGTCTCTGTATCTGTCTATCTGTGGTAACAAGTTGACTCAACAGGTTAACCCTAAACATTTCCACATACGCATATTTTCATGAATGGCTACAATGGCCCTTAGTAGTGTTCCATATGTTGGTGAACTTGTGTGACCTTGGTCACCTCACAAGACCTTTGTCCCGATTCACAAACTGAGATAGCAATGACATATGTTCGTTGCATGCTGTATATTTTTTTGAGTACGATTCGTTGGACTGATTCCCCCAAGCAGTTATTCATTACAGTTAACCTATCAATGCGTTTGCGTAAAGGCAAGCCTTAGAGATAGCGTTGATTATCAATCCTCTTGCATGTGCCATAAAAATTTGATCTGACATTGAACTACATTTCTGATTTTAAGAAAGCATCTAGGATTTGGATCAAATTCAATAAACTTAATCTTCCAACATATTGTTCAAATGATCAACTGCAGCAAAGGATCTAACATGAGGATATACAGATTTTTTGTAAACTGTTCTATTAAGTACATACAGGAAATGTATCAATATAAGTAGAGTATTGAATATGTGTTTTAGTCCAACCAAAAAATGGCATTTTAGTCTGCTGTGAAGTTAAAACCACTTTTTTAGCACAATAAAATCTGTGATGCATAATGATTACTGTTACATAGCACTCTTCAATCGTGTTTTCCTTGAAAATCCGATTTGCCATGCCATAGTATGACTTCACAATCTATTTTTGCCATTGTGAAGGTGCATTACATATTACACAATGCGCCTTTCGCTTCATTGCCTAACCACAAACTTCCCTTTCAAATAAAGTGTCAATATGTATTGGCATTCTGTAACTAAGCTCAGCAGTCACCCCTGTGCACATTTTGAATAGGATTGTCTATCCTTAAAGGTCATGGTTCCGATCGACCTTGGGACCAATCCCTTATTTACCTGGAATTTGCATCATTTTACATATCAGATTTTGTTTCAATTGCTGATTTCAGCTTCCACAATTCATTTCTTTCCCCAAATACTGACCAAAAACTGCTGCTTTAATTGTTACACACCATCAATATTAGCACAGCAGTGCCTAAGATGTTCTAAGTGTCTTGTCACTTCTACTATAAACTGCACGTTTGTTTCCACTTATATTTGTGGTTACGTGTAAGCAATGGCAGGCTCTCATGATGAAGTTGAGAATGTGAATAATACTGAATCGGAACATCCTCTTTACCTTGTTAAAAACATCCTTGGTGACCACACAAGTGAAGATTTGTTTAGGTTCTGAAGTGAAAGAGGATACATTGTGTTTGGTTTCTAATTTTACTGAATAGAGATTGGGTTATGCCAGCTGACAAGATTGAACTACGCATGATAGGGTGTTTCCCTCTAGTAATGATAACACATTATGTTACAGGGCATATGAGAAAGTTCAGTGTGCTGCGTTCAGCTGCTAAAGAACTAATTGATCTGGTGTTGGTTTCTTCTTTCCTTCCTAAACTCGGAATGAGTTTGTGACTGATGTGAGTGTCACCTATCACTGTCTGGCGCTTACACTAGTGACATCGCGATATTTATGGATCAAACAAAAGTCACTGACCCACGCAGTAGACTGATGGTTGGCATAGTGACTCTTGCTTGACAGGATTCCAAGGAAATAGAGTCGGAAACCAACAAGAAAGATCTGTGGCTACAATAGCTGTCACTTTTGTGGTTAGTTTAATTTGTTCGGCCATGTCTCTGGTACGTCCAGATTGCCGTGATGACTGTTTGGGTTTAACAGCTCTCACTATTTTATGTGTAAAATGAATTACAGGTAGCAAATGGAGTTGAGACCTAGAAATACTGCTGTTTGAGAAGTAAATGCCAGTAGTAAGACTTTCAAATTCAGTTGTCATTGTGGACGTGGTATTAAAAGACCTCCTGTATCAATAATGCATTGTCCCATGCCTGATGTTTTTATGAATATGTTTTAGCTAGAGCCAATGGAAGGCAATACACACAGTGTGAAATTGTCGAAAACTTGCAGTTAATTCCATAGCACAAAAATGAAATCTCCCGGGAGGTAGAATTAGATTGAATTTCATGGCGATTTTCTCGAAACGGCATTCATCCAGATACGCCAGTATGTACTGTGGGCGACGATTTTTGAAAAACAAGCCTTAAACTTCCAATTGTGCAGAACAGATGGGAACCCTATTGAGAGGGAAGTGCAAATGTTTAATTGCATTTTCACATATAACAGTGATAATTTATGCAATTTTGCACAGCCAATTTTTTTAAATACAGGTTGCAATACTATTATTTGAATTGAATCTAAATAGACGCGCTAAAACGTCTTGGATTACCATTTTATTCTGTCATACTTTGAATATCATGCATGTTTTTTGATGCGCCGTGTTATAATGGCATTAAGAGACTGCTATATAAATTATTAAATGATACAAAAAGCTAATATTTGACGTGATAGTGTGGGATCAAGGCTTGAGGATCAGATGGTAGATAATCCAATCTAGGAAATAAAATCGTGGGAAACACAACACCACAATTGCCTATGTTCTCACCTAGATAGAGTTAGAAACTGTTAGTACTCATTGAAAGCCCCAACATTCCCCTTCAACCTAATCTTCTCCACCTCCCTTCAACAAAGAATGCCTCAACAATATTGGATCCGGGCCAACACAGCCGTTTTCTGATCATTCAAAGTGTCCCAACAAAAAAAAAATGCAAATGGTGTGCCCACAGGCAGAGTGCCCATCTCTCTGTCTTTGGCGTTTGGGCCAGACTCCCTTTTATAATGTTGCTTGTGGGGCCGGTTTTAAAACCACCTCCTCACACACAAGTGAGTCTGTTTTGCATTCCCCAATATGCCGGTACCCATTTGGACTCATGGGTGGAGAGGCAAGCGAGGGTAAAGTGCCTTGCCCAAGTGAACAAAACATGGCGACGGCGGGGCTCGGACGCCCACAATTTATGCTTGTGAGGCGAGCGCTGATCCAGCCCCTTGTGTGCCAACAATAGTTTTCAAGCGTGTTACAGTTAATTTTGCAACGCCCAAGAATCAGTATCGTAATATTATCAGCATGGTAAGGCATAAAGGTATTATTTCTAATGTTAGAGTGAACATAAAGTACCACAAAAAATGCTTATGTATAATAGTACAACAAAAATGAATGCACATATCGTCACCCACTTTGCATACTGTCAGATTCTAAACGCTGTGAAAAATGTAAGCAATTTCATTGGCTAATGCCGGGTTCAATTTAGTTTAATTGAACCCAGGTAGTACGCGCTGTTATTTTTGGTGAAGTGCTCGCGCACATATCGCGTTTTTCACTTTAGCGCGCGCCTGGCCAACGTTTGCAAATGTTGCGTCTGGTTGCGTATGATCATTACGTTTAAGTGGATTATTCGATCGTTTTTGCGGTTGAGGCTGCACCCTTTCTTGTTGTAATAGCCGTTAATAAAGTTTGCAAAATTGGGTTAAAGATGACCTTTAAATGATAATTGCTGTGTAAGAATGAGAATAAAGGTATGATTGGGAACCGGTCCTCTCTTTACCGAGAATTGAAACACCGGCGTACCCATTATTTTTGCAGTGCAAGAACTCCACGCAAAAATAATGGTATCAAATGTTTCAATTAGTCGTAAGAGAGTACCGGTTCCCAAAATCTACCTTATTCTCTAATTTTACAAAAACGTGTTTGGGGAGAAAATCATGCTTCAAAACGATGGGATATTTCATGCTTACCGATGAAACGTGGTAATATTTGAAGAAAATATAAAGATGAAAATGTACCATAACAAATTTAAACTGCAACTTGGCCTCTAAGTAGATACAAGTTGTAAAGTCTGTATGTGAAAATGAAAAATAGCACAAATGCAAATTATCCAGTTTTTGATGTGTGGCATAGTTAGGTATTTTTATGAATTTTTGTCCAAAAAAAATCAGAAGGTTATCAGAGGGGCGCATTTTATTACATTTACGAAAATGAAGATGCAACCCATGATTATGTCAGTTATGTCATGGCTGCTTATTTGTGGGTCACCCTATAATAAAGCGATGCGCGAAGCGAAGATCTTATAGACAATCGCGATACCATATTGAAAGCTCAGTATGAAAATCCTATAGTCTGACAGGTTTAAAAAATTACCGACCTCATTGTGATCCCCTTTTCGTTCTTACCATTAACTCCTACGGAGTTATTTATCGACGGGAACTAACAGGAATTCGCCATTTTTAAAAATTGTAATTAATTTGTAGTCCGATATTCAACAAAAACATTATTATATACTCATTTCTGTTGGATATTTTGTTTCTCGAAAATTTAGTTTTTGAAGTACTTGTTTCTAACATTAAAAACTATGATAAGGTGTTCTGAGGTTTTAAAAATCATGCTGGAATAATGGAAACCAAGACGAAAGATGCTGCTAGCGGCCGATGTCCATGACGTTTAAATTCGGAAAACCGTGTTTTTGTTTGTAAAGTCATGCCAGTGTTGTAAGCAGTTGTAAGCTGGTTGGTTAATCTTAACCCGGGCCTGATACTCTTAACACAGCGGTGCAAAACGATCGTTCTTTCATACATAGCGGGCAGCATCACAACACAGAATTGCTGGCGATGGCGAATTCCATGAGGGTGGCCGATTATCACTGAATTTTTTAGTTGTTCCAAGTTCAATTTTTTTCAGCATGGGAATCAAGGGCAGGCCAAGGCAAGGTCAGGGTTGGCATGGTCTGCTCTAGTCCGAGGTTGCTCTGACTCGACACCTCCATATGGGTTGTGTCGTTGTTCTAGGTCAGAGAATTAAGTATATAGCTATTACGGCGGGTCCCTCACCCATTTTTAAAAACTGGCATTTACTCACCTTGACATACAATCCATACCAAATGCACTGATTTATTATAAGGTGTTGCAGTAATGGTCAATGTACTAACGAGGATGTTTGGCGTAAATAACTGGTGCAAAATGAAAAAAATAAGAAACGCATGAAAATTGAAAGGCACTGAAGCATGACCAAAATTTGCCTTTTATTACAATTCTACATCGGAAACTTTGTAGAAAAAACTTTTATAATACCTCAGTTATTGCTTATTTTTGTCTAATTATAAATTCATGATAATAACACCCAAGGAGTCGGAATATACCAAAAAGGAGGTCGGTAAGTGAAGTAGTTTAAAAATTTTGTCCCTACAGGTTTTGGCTTTGTGTCGGAAAAAAACACACGATCTATATATACTTAGTTATTCATCATGCTCATGGCTATGACGTGTCAAACTAGGTCTACTCATTGGATGGACTCGTGAAACCGAAAGCAAACATGGCAAATGCAAATGAATTCGCTATTTTCTATTGTCATTTGTAGGTGTTGCAGTCATGACAGAAACTACGCGTTATAAAGGCCTAGCTCTTCTGTCCATGTAATAACTTAGGGCTAACTAAACAGGCCAGCAGGTCATGTGAGTTTAGGCATGTTTAGGACAGGTGTTAAAAAAGCCATTAATCTCCCTTTTAGGTGCAATTAATACTATTAACACACAACTGCTGGCCTTACATGCCAGCATGCCTAGGCTAGGCTAGGATGGCCTAGGATGTAGCTGGCCTAGGCAGGCCCTGGGCTAGGCTAGGATTGCTCATAGCAACATTTAACATGCCATCATTCAGAATTCAAATAAATTTTTAGTTTTCGCCTGTAAGCAAACACCATAGCCAGATAGGATAGGCTGGCCCAGCCTAGCTAGGGCCATGCCCTAGGCCAGCCTAGCCTAGCTTCCAGGCCCTAGGAGGCTAGGCTAGGCTGGCCTAGGCAGGCCCTGCCTAGGCTCGCATGATATATCAACATTGACACAGCCATCAATACAGAATCAAACTAAAATTTTTTTTAAAAATAACCTCTGCTTTTTCGAGGATCAATCCAAAAGGAAAAGTGAAGGGACGGAGGCTAGGCCTCGGCCAAAACATAGGAAATGCCCCAACAGATCGTTTGCATGATCTGAAAGTTGGAAGTAGAGGGCACACTATCACTCTGTCCAGGAAATTATTTTCTCCTTTTCGCGGGGGTTTGCCGTTGCTAACGTGTGTGCTGCAGTTTACGCACTCACCTACTCGCCGTTTGGATCGTTACACGCGAACGTGATTGGTTGATCTAAAATTAGCGTTTGGTTCAATTGTTGTATGCGGAGGCGTGAATGGGCTTGAGTTACGGGTAGTGACTTAGGACGCGCAATTGAGAGAAAATAAGTATCGGGAAGAGAACATTTGGACACTTGAGGACAAGTTTCTTTGGGGAATATTAGGCCTATAGGTCTGTGCTTTACGAAGTTTTGGATCACGTAATGACCCTTAATTATTGCCACAACCAGGTGGACCAGTGACATGACAGTGATATGATATATTGTAAAGTTGGGGTTGGTGGGCAATGCTCCTGTGTTAACCAGATAAATTATTTAGCCTGAGACCGAGGCCATATAGCCAACGGCCCTGGGTAAAGCACCGACAAGCCTGCCTTGCTATGCTACACTTTGCGAGACCACCAAATAGGGGTGGAAATTAGAGGTATCGTTTTGCGTTCCAAGATTTACCAGTAAAGAATCATACACGCTATGCAAAATATACACATGCGTTTCTTGCGCGATTGGGTTGCCAGCCTTATTCCATATCAGTTTCAACTGTTAGTGTTATGAGAGCCCCCGTTCTACGCGGGGGCGTTGCATCCCAATTATAACTACGACACTACGTACTGCAGCAGCAGTTCAGTGAGAGGACAGAAAAAAGAGGAGTCAAGAGCAGAAAAAACCATACACGTCAAAAACAAACCCAAAATCAATAACACACACCCCGGGTAAAAAATTTACCGGCGGAATGACGGCTGCTGTAAAATATTTCATAGGGGGAGGGCATGAGCCAAGAAAGAAATCATAATTTTAGTTTGGACATGGTTAACGGTAAAAGCGAGATCTTGACGAAAAATTAGGATTGTTTTATATGTTGTCAAGGCTGGTTGGATGAAAAATTTTTTTGTTACCAAAGCTGTCATCATAATATTCGGCTAAGAAGTAGATACTAAATACGACTTAAACTAGGGGGGGCCGGCCACAATCTGCTGGATTGGGCCATTTGGGGATTTCCAAACGTTAACCGTAATTTCACTCATTTTTTCCCCAAGAGGTCCAAGGACCATTGAGAGTTCAAAATGTCAAGAGTCAAAAATGAAAAATGAAGGGTCAAAATTGTATTTATGAAATTGGAAGTGTCAAAATGTTGTTCCGTTGTTTTTAACCGCGGGCTTACATGGATCCAAGCATGGCTTAACACAAAGCTACCCACAGGTTACTCTTTATAATTAAGCTTTTAATTGGTAAACAAGGCATGGCCCTTTAATTTGTAAATGATGGAAATTGACCCTGTATTCATGATGGAAGACCCTTAATTCATTAAATGAAGACCTTAATTGGAAATAAGGAAAAACCCTTTAATTGATAAATGAAGAAGACCCTTAATTGGTAAAAAATGGGGAATGACCCTTAATGGTAAAGGAAGAATGGAGCCTTTAATGGGAAATAAGGAATGACTCTTTATTGGTAAATGAAAGAAGGACCCTTTAAGAGGCAATGAAGGAATGACCCTTAATGGTAAATGAGAGGAATGACCCTTTAAATTGGAAATGACATGATGACCTTATTGGTAAATATATGTAAATGAAGGAACAGGAATGACCCTTTAATTGGTAAAAGGAAGAACGTTAATTTGTAAAAAAGGACCGGAACCTTTAGTTGCTAAATGAATGAATGACCCTTAATTGGTAAATAAGGACTGGCCCTTTAATTGTAAATGATGGGGAATGACCCTTTATTCCTGATGGAATGAACCTTTATTCGTAAATTGAAGCACTTAATTGGCAACTGAATAAGAACCCTTTAAGTGATAAATGAGGAATGACCCTTTAATTGGTAAATGGAGGAATGACCCTTTAATTGGTAAATGAAGGAATGAGCCTTTAATTGGGAAATGAAGGAATGACTCCTTTATTTGGTTAAATGAGAATGACCCTTTAATAGGCAAATGAGGAAGACCCTTAATTGGTAAATGAAGGAATGACCCTTTAATGGGTAAATGAATGCATGACCCTTTAATTGGTTAAATATATGTAAATGAAGGAATGGACCCTTTAATTGGTAATGAATGACCGTTTAATTTGTAAACAAAGGAACGACCCTTTAGTGGCTAAATGAATGAATGACCTTTAATTGGTAAGTAAGGAATGACCCTTTAATTGGTTCAATAAGGAATGACCCTTAATTGGTAAATGAAGGCATGACCTGGACAATAAATGAATGACCCTTTAATTGGTAAATGACGGATGACCTTAATTGGTAAATGAAGACCTTTAATTGGTAAATGAATGACCCTTTAATTGGAAATGAAAGGAATGACCCGTTAATAGGTAAATGAAGGACTGACCCTTTTAATGGTAACTGAAGACCCTTTAATTGGGTAAATGAAGGAGAGGAATGTCCCTTTAATTGATAATTGAAGGAATGACCCTTTAAATTGTAATGAAGGAATGCCCTTTAATGGGAAATGAAGGAATGACCCTTTCATTGGTAAGATGAAGGAAGGACCCTTTTATTGGTTAACGAAGGAATGACCCTTAATGGTAATGATAAGGAATGACCCTTCATTGGTAAATGAAGGAAGACCCTTTAATTGGAAATGAAGGAATGACCCTTTAATGGTAAATGAAGGAAATGACCCTTTAATTGGAATAAAAGAATAACCATTTAAATTTTAATGTCTATGAAAAGGAAATGATCCCGTCTGTATCCCTAAAGCAATAATGGCACATTTTTGAAGAGCGCCCCCAAATTTCAAAATTTGATATTTTTGGCACAGTACGTTGGTGATTGTCTAGGATTAGGAAAAACTATAGCGTGAACTGAGAATGATAAAAAATGCATATTTATCATAAAATTAACGATTTTGTAATTAGAATTGGATCTCAGATTGAACTACGGCAGAGCTGGGGAAATGCTACGTTTATGTCAGGCCATGATGAAATAGTGCCATTGTGTCCTCGATGGAAAATAACCTCTCACTTGTTGCCAGAACCAATAAAACTACTAATTATGGATGAGCGTAGACAACGTACATGGCGCTATTCCCTGGCTATTTCACATTGGAAGGCCGTTTCCAGCAGTCGCCCTTGAATATTATCGGGTCCCGATATAATTATTCTTATTGCAAAATTCCGTCGTTGTGAGACACAGACATTCTTTGCTAACCATTCACCAGGTATGGTTTACAATCCAGTTACCAATGCAAACCGTGTAAAATCTCAATTTTTTTGAAAAATTGGGGGCGCTCTTCAAAAAAATGTGCTGTATATGCTTTTCATACCTACCCCCACTATATGGGAACACTATTTTTGGTAGAAAAAAACCCCCTCCACTTGCAGCAATAAAAAAAATCCCAATTCATTTAATTGGTTTCCCACGGAGGTAGCAAAGTCAAGAGGTCACCAGAAGGCCAGCAAGGTTGGTTTGACGATTTAATTAGTATTAATCAATTGATGGCGCCTTGGCCCATGGCATGCACTGAGAGTCACTTCATGGGCGGGTACTAATATAGCATGCTCAGAGCATGCATCTAAATCACCATTTGCAGTTATTGCTGCATATGCATATGCACAATGTAATTGTCAGTGACAGGGTGAACGCGATGAGTACTGAGTGGGGGTGTATACTGTGGCGTGATGGACACTTACACCCGGTTGTCTACAAACTATAGGCCTAATGCTTCAAACAAAGCAATATAGCATAATAGCGTCTCCTCTTCTCGATCTCGATTTTAACTGGCAGTCAAGCAGATCAACAATAGGATTGTAATGGGATTTTTGGGGCTTTTCTATGGCAATTTAGACCAGAATTAAAAGTGATCTGAAGCGCTTCGCTGTCTCAGGGTTCTACGCTAGCATATATGATTTTGTAATAAACCAATCAGAGATTACAGTAAGAATGGTGGTTATGGATTACAAAGATTCCAGGTAGCACTAATTGATTGGTACTCGGCGGGCCATTTCATGTTGTCTTGCATCAACACTCATGACAGACTGTATCATGATAGGCAGGGATTTACCATTTGATAAGATTTAACAAAAGGGAAAAAATGCTCTGGCCCTTTGGCATGGTCTAAAGCACCGTTGTAATTTCTTAGTGTTGAAAGTTTATTTTTGTGAGTATATTTTGAATAATAACATGTAACAATGTTTGAAATAAACACTTGTGTGGAACACCAGTAGTTGATATTATGTGTCAAGTTTTCTGGCCCAGAAACAGGTACAAAGACAATGGAGACCAAATATTTAAAGAGACAGAAGCAAATATGTGTTAGAGTCCATGTCCCCTTTTATTGTGTCATCTGCGAAGCAAGCGGCACATAGAGATTGCTTGTTAGTATGTCTCTGTATCTGTCTATCTGTGGTAACAAGTTGACTCAAATGTTACCCCTAACATTTCCACAGATGCATATTTTCATGAGATTGGATTACAATGGCCCTGAGTAGTGTTCCATATGTTGGTTGAACTTGTTTGTGACCTTGGTAACCTCACAAGACCTTGTCCCGAGGTCACAACGGAGATAGCAATGAACAGGTTCGGGAATGCGTTATATTTTTTTGAGTATGCTATTAGTTGGAATGATGCCACAAAAGCAGTCAGTAATTTACAAGTTAAATATAAATGCGTTTGCGTAAGGCAAGAGATTTAGAAAAGCGTGATTATCAATGCCTCGGCAATGTGTCATAAAAAATTTGATTGAACATGAATACATAGTCCGGAGGGGAATTGTGGGTACAGACTTTTTCTAGTGATTGATTTTTGTAAATGATTGGACCTATGCTAATTAAATTTATGGAGGGGGTGCAAAATTCGTTGCAGTTGCAATTTTTCTAGTAGAAAAATCCATATGGCACGCATCACTCTCAAATTCATTCAAAGGACCATAATTTATGCACTCGATCCAGGTTTTTTTAAAGCAAAAGGAAGTATTTTGGGACCGGTATTGACGTGATTGTCACAACATTACATCAAAATCCAATATGGCCACCTAAAACCCAATATGCTGAAATCATTTCAAGGACATAACTCATCAAGTATTTGTGATAGAGGCCATAAGTCTGCACTCTTACCCAGTAGGAACTCATATCGGACATTTCAAGTGTTAAACGAGATTACAATCAAGAGGAAGCCAAAATGGCTGCCTTTACGATCTTTAAAACCTACAACTGTCATCTGTCCATACTATAACTGGCCGTTCATTTTGAATTTTAAGTATGTTGTCAAAACAAAATATACCAGATACGAGTGATTAAGCCTCAAAGACATACATCTAATATTAATTTAAACTTAATAATCATTTTTGGGTGTGTCAACAAATACAATTAGCAGATCTTCGAATATTTTTAGTTTTAAAAGAAGGTAAAAAGGCAGCCACATGGCCCCCATCTTAACATTTTTGCATGTGAAAGAAACAGAAATTCCCAGATTAGAATGTCAAATGGTCAAATACCTTATCCACAATTTATGTACACCTTATAATAAGAATGAGTTGATGTAACTTACATATAATACACATATAATGTAGGTTTTACTATTGTTAAAGGCGGCTCCTGAATTGGCTGCCATCTTGAATTTTGAAAATGTTATACAGAGAAGAAATGCCAAATTCGGGTTTTCTAGTGATCAAAAATACTATAAGTGTAAAGCATACAGCATGCATATAGACACTGGAATTTACGCCTCTAAAACTGCAAAAGTGCAGAGAAACCATGACCCGGGTCCGGATTGCATTGAAATGCTTCTAGAGTTTAAAGAACACTGGAGAGTGTGATCAATTGTAAAATTTGAACTCCTGCAGAACATATTTTAGGTTTTTGTTCAGATGTATTCAAGTAGCGTAAATAGGTATAATGGGGGTGTTAAGATCATTTTACTGATTCCGAGAGCATATTGCTTTTGAGCGGCCATATTGGAATTTTTGGGGCAATGTAAGGATTAAAAATTACATTACAACACTTTCTCGTGCTTAAAACACGGAGTCCCGAGAACTATTGTTCATCTGAAATACTAAGGGATTATTAGTGATTTGGGACATGGGGGGGCAGCCATACTTGATTTTTAAAAAATGGCACTGTAACAAATTTGCCACCCACCCTCCAAAAATTTAGTGGCTTAGGTCCTAATGAACTAAATCTATCAATAGAAAAAGTCGGTACTCCATTCCATCCTTCAGGCTGGTCGGGCCTAAAACTTCTACCGACTAACATCTGGATTTTTTAGGAACGCATCTAGGATTGCCGTCAAATTCAATAACTTAAATATTCCAACTATAACAAATTGTTCAAATTTCACTGCAGCCAAAGGATCTAAGAAGAGGATTACAGATTTTTGGTAAACTGTTCTATTACGTACAACAGGAGGTATCAATATAAGTAGAGATCATTATTGTTATTCCAGAACAAAAAAAATGGCATTTTAGGTCTGCGTGAAGTTAATTAAAAACCACTTTTTACAGCATATCAAATCTGTGGCATAATTATTATGTACATAAGCAATCTCATCGTGTTTCAACCACTTCACTGTATCTCATTGTACAGGAGCTAGCTGTTGTTGATTCGTTATCACCCCACAGTTGATATGCAAAGTAGGGCATCACGCTCGGCGCAGTGTACACGGCAGTGCGTTTACGCGGTACGCTTAAGTCGACGCGATGTTCGTCACGTTTAGAACTACACACAAGGACACCAGGTGCAAACTGCCAAAGCAACAAACAACCAAAACTATGGTTTTGCTTTAGATCTTGCTAAAATATCAAAGAAAGATTCTGTCGAATGGAGGGAACAGGTTAGTGTTATAAGTGAGAATACTTATGGTTTCCTCTATAATATATACTATTCTGAATAATTAAGTTTTCATAAGGATTTTCGTTGTTGAAAGGGATTCAAACAGTCAAAGAAGTGGTTATCACAAAATCAATCAAATCTGCAATTGATGCGTCCGCGTTATGTATCCAGCTCGGGCGGCTAAAGCCGCCAATAGCGGGATATAAAATACGCGACGCAGGTGCATCGTTGTTGTTGATTTGTGATGAAACCACTCTGTAACATGTTGAATCCCTAATTCTGGAAATCCTGATTTGCCAATGAATAGTATGACTTCATGCACTATCTATTTTTGCAATATGTGACGGTGCATTACATATTACACAAGGCGCCAACTTCGCTTCATTGCTAAACCACAAACGCCCTTTGCAACTAGTGTCAATATGTAATTGGCATTCTGTACTAAGCTCCGCATGGCACCCCTGTGCACAATTTTGAATAGGATTGTCTATCCTTAAAGGTCATGTTCCGATCACCTTGGGACCCCCTGATTTACCTGGAATTTGCATCAATTTTAATATCAGATTTTTTTCATTGTCCTGAATTTCAGCTTCCAAATTCATTTCTTTCCCAAGATACTGACAAAAACTGCTGCTTTATTGGTTAACCATCAATATTAGCACAGAAGTGAATAGGATGTTGTAATGTGTCTTTTCACTTCTACTATAAAAACTGCAAGTTTGTTTCCCATGATATTTGGTGGTTAAGTGTAAGCAAGTGGCAGGCTCTCATATGAAGTTGAGAATGTGATATACATGAATCGGAACATGCCTCTTTAATTGTTAAAAACATCCTTGGTGACCACACAAGT
This sequence comes from Ophioderma brevispina, assembly GCA_023653785.1. Classification (NCBI taxonomy): domain Eukaryota; kingdom Metazoa; phylum Echinodermata; class Ophiuroidea; order Amphilepidida; family Ophiodermatidae; genus Ophioderma; species Ophioderma brevispina. The sequence continues at coordinate 26,961 of JAMKCH010015782.1, forward strand.
GAAGAATTTGTTTAGGTTCTGAATTGAAAGAGGATTACCATTGTGTTGGTTTCTAATTTTGACTGAATAGAGATTGGGTTATGCCAGCTGACAAGATTGAACATACTCAATGAATATGGGTGATTTCTCTAGTAATGATAACACATTATGTTACAGGCATATGAGAGAGTTCAGTGTGCTGCGTTCAGCTGCTAAAGAACTAATTGATCTGGTGTTGGTTTCTTCTTTCCTTCCTAAACTCAGAGATGAGTTCTACAATTGTATACAGATACGGATTAATCGCAGAATTTATGGGCAAAACAAAAGTCACTGACCACGCATAGACTGATGGGGGCAGAGTGAGTACTCTTGCTTGAACCAGGATTCCAAGGAGAATGATCGGAAACCAACAAAGAAAGTCTGTGGCTACAATAGCTGTCACTTTTGTGGTTAGTTTAATTTGTTCGGCCATGTCTCTGGTACGTCCAGATTGCCGTGATGACTGTTTAACAGCTCTCACTATTTCTATGTAGCAGCCAAGAATTATCAGGTAGCAAATGGAGTTGAGACCGAGAAATACTGCTGTTGAGAAGTAAATGCCAGTAGTAAGACTTTCAAATTCAGTTGTCATTGTGGACTGGTAGTAAAAGACCTCTGTATCATAATGCATTGTCATGCCTGATTTTTTAATGGAATATGTTTTAGCTAGAGCCAATGGAAGGCCAATACACACATGTGAATTGTCGTAAAACTTGAAGTTAATTCCAGCTAAAGCTGATGGAACAATACCTAATGCTAATGAGATAATCCATGTCGATACAATGGCAACTAATGTTGATGTTCTGTTCATTTTCTTTGTTGAATATGGAAACCTAATGCTAATAAACCTATCAATGCTAACTAATGTCACAAAAAATACCGAAGCTTCACTAGATGCAATGGATAAGCTTCCAGCAATTCTACAGGTAATACCTGATCTCCACTGTTCTGATTGCATTGGGAAATTTTCGCCAAAGAAGATATCGACAGATGCAATGATCAACATATAAATTCCCATGAGTAAATCCGATAGAGCTAGATTGCTGAGCAGCATTGTCTGCACCCTATTTGCCCCAGTGGTTTGCTTTCGCCAAACCAAACAAAAATATTTCCACCAAAAGCATTCAAGCCAATAAGCCACATCACGACCACCAAAGTCCTATCTGACAGCAGCCTATCACATGTGAGATATGGCGATCTGTCACTTTCTGCACTGCAGTTAGCATCCACTACAAAATAACATTCACATATCTCATGCTGACTTACATGCAAAAATGAACCATTGGACAGACCAGAAAAGGAGTCCTCATTGATATTTGTCAATAAATTGTTTCTAAGGTCCAGCAATCTTAAATTGTGTAAATTGTTTATATTTGGAATATCTTTCAAATTATTTGCATGTAAAGAAATTGTTTTAAGTCGAAATGCATCTTTGAAAATATCAAAATCTAACTTCTCAGCTGATTTTTATTCAAATACAAAACAATTAATCTGTTTAAACCTTCAAAGATGCCAGGGCTTAATTCTTTTAACTGGTTGTCAGATAAATATATCACTTTCAAGTTTGTTAGGTCTTTGAAAACACCATGATCAATTTTTACTAACTTATTACCTTCCAATGAAATAAAGTCCAAGTTTATCATTCCACTGAATATGCCACTGTTCAGTTTGATCAACTTACTGAATCTAAAATACAGCAATCTCAGGTTTTTCAGCCTTGAAAATAATCCTACTTGTAATATACTTAATTTATTTTCAGTAAGATTAAGTTTAAGCATTCTACCCAACTCTTGGAATGCATCAATATTCAAAGAAGTCAATTGGTTTTCATTCAATTGAAGCTCCCTCAGATTTCTTAACTCCTCAAACAATCCCACTGGCAATGTGCTTAATCTATTACTATCGAGTTTAAGGGAAATCAAGCTCCATAATCCTCGTAAACAGCCCTTTTCTAAAGTTGTCAGCATGTTGTTGGAAAGGTAGAGTTCTTGTAAATTTCCCAGATCCTTAAAAATTCCACTTGGTAATTTCATCAGAATGTTGTTAAAAATATGTAGATGAAGTAAATCACCCAAACCTTGGAACAGCCCTTCTTCGATTGCCACCAAACGGTTTCCAGAAAGATACAACATTTTCAGAAAGCTGGGATCCTGGAACAGTCCAACTGTTAAGTTAATCAATGAGTTGCTAAAAAGATCAAGTGTAAATAAATTTCTTAAACCCTGGAAACAGCCTACTTCCAGTGTCAACAATTGGTTCCCAGAAAGATACAAGACTCCCAGATTTCTCAAATCATGAAACAAACCGACTGCTAATGCAGTCAACATATTGTAAGAGAGATCAAGTTTAAAGACATTGCTTAAACCATGGAACAAATTTACTTCAAGTGAGACCAAATGATTCCCTCCAAGGTAGAGTGTACTCATATATGTTAGATCCTGAAACAATCCAGATGGTATTGTAGCTAACTTATTGTTAATTAAATACAGAATATCAATGCCACCTAAATCATCAAACAAGCCAACATTTAAAGACAGTAACTGATTTCCCTGAAGATACAACTGTCTAAGGTTTTTTTTGATCTTGCACACACTTCAAACTGTAAAGTTGTTAAGGCATTACCATCAAGACGTAGGAAATACAAAAGACCCAGTCCCTCAAACAACCCTTCTTGTAATGTCACCAATTCATTATCAGAGAGGTACAGACTCCCTAGATATTCAAGGCCCCAAAATAATCCAACTGGCAATGTTGTCAACATATTGTTTGAGAGTTCAAGTTCATTTACATTACCTAAATCTGCAAACAACCCAACTGGCAATGTTTTCAAGACATTGTAATGAATACGCAGGTCAAAAAGAAAGTCCAAACCTTGAAATGAATCCGCTTCCAGTGAAATTAATTGGTTTCCATTAAGATGCAGGGAACTCAAATATCTTAGCTCTTGAAATATCTGAACTGGTACTGTTGCCAACTTATTGTTATCAAGATTCAGAGTGCTAAGATGTAATAAACCATCAAACAAACCTATGTTTAAACCAACCAGTTGGTTTTCAGAAAGGTACAGCTCTGTAAGATTTTGTAGATCCTGAAACATTCCACCTGACAATGTCATCAGTGTGTTGTACTCCAGATGCAGTTGAAAGAGATTCCCCAAATATTTAAATACACCTACCTCAAGCTTCACCAACTGATTTTCGATGAGGCGTAGTGTTCTCAGTTTTCCAAGTTCCCAAAACAATTCAATTGGTATGTTAGTCAACATATTGTATGAGATGTCTAAATACGTAAGATTGGCTAAACCTTCAAACAATCCAATTGGTAAAGTTCTTAACAGATTATGATCCACAAACAAGTATGCTAAATTTTTCAAACCATAGAATGAACTCACTTCCAGGAACATTATATCATTACCAAAAAGATGCAGCTCTGCAAGGTATCCGACATCCTCAAACAACCTACCTGGGATTGTGTTCAACATATTGCGAGAGAGATCAAGTTTGTGAAGATATCCAAAACCTTGAAACAAGCCTGCTTCCAGTGTCACCAATTTGTTTGCAGTGAGGTACAGTACAGTTAAATATCTAATACCTTGGAACAATTTCATTGGTATTGTAGTTAATATGTTGTTAGAGAGATCCAATTCTTCTAAATGGCCTAAACTCTTAAACAATCCAATAGGCAAATGATGCAATACATTGAAGTCAAGACGCAAGTATTTTAAGAAGCTCATACCATGAAGTAAACCTACTTCTAGTAATACTAAGCGGTTGTCATAGAGGTACAACTTCCCCAAATTCTCAAGACCATCAAGCACTCCAGTTTGCATCACTGTCAATCTATTGTCGGAGAGATCCAGATGATACAAATGACCTAAACCTACAAACAAACCGATTGGTAATATTCTCAATCTATTACTGTAGAGATGTAAATAATAGAGATGACCCAACCCTTGAAATGAGCCATTGGACAATTTGGTCAACCCAATGTTCAAAAAAGATAAAGGTGAATTAGGTGGCCCAAACCTACAAACAGTCCCACATCTAAAGTGATCAAATGGTTTTCAGATAGGTCAAGCTTACGCAGATCATGTAATTTACCCAACAATCCAATTGGTACTCCCTGTAAAAAATTGTTTTGAAGATTTAGATATATCAGACTTCCCAAGTCATGAAACATGTCAATATTAATTGTTTCCAGCTGATTTCCATTAAGAGAGAGTTTGATTAGACTATACAAGCCATCAAATGCATTTGTGCTAATCACACTTAACTGATTATTGTCAACTAACAGCACTTCCATGTTATACAATCCATGAAACACCCTTCTTGTAATATTACCAAGTAGTTATCATTAAGGTTTAATTTTTGAATTTTGTTGAAGTCTGTGAATGAGTTGTCCTCAATGCTTACTATATTATTTTCAGCTAGATCTAGTAAGCGTATATCAGGCATGTATATTATCAACACTTTCATATATATTTCATAGTTACTCGGACATTGAAAATTCACTTCTCTATTAGCCAAAGTGGCATTGCAATTGGTTGGAAAATCAAGCCTACACATTTCTGACATATTATTTCTAGCCTCTGTGCATGCGATTTTATAATCATACCCTTTCACACTATAACATTGTGGTGTCTGATTTACATCTGAACCATCACTGATCTCTGGACACTGTGCATGAGATTCTACAGTTGATATTGCACTGATTAGTAGACTTACATTACCTAGGAGGTTGATCTTGAGATTTCTGTGCAGAAATATCTGGCTGCATGCTTCAGCTTGACTGTCAATGACCACAAATGTGTTTGGACAGTATAGCAGATCTCCTTCACGTTCCACAAAAATAAAACTTTTATTGTAGGATAGATCACCATTAAGTATCTCTACAAGTGTGTAAGAGTCCACAGATGCAGTAATCTGAAGACTGCATATATGATTTGGACTCCCCTTAAGAAACCATGTTCCACTGACATCACTCAATATACATGGGTGAGTGTTGTTACCAAGAATATCCCACCGGGTATCCCACATGGGTTCTACAAGTAATTGTACTGAATGTGTCCACATGTGAATAAGCAATCATTATAAAGGCTAATCACAGAAATATGACGCAACAACTTCAAGGCAAAACTTCCCATTTTTAAAAGCAGTCATATGTATCTGCTATCAGACCCCAAGCATGTCAAAACTGTATATTTTTCTTTTTGCATGTTTTGCGCTTGTGCTAACTTTGCTGGTTTGAAATTTTTCATCACTTTCAAAAGGAAAAAGGAAAGCACTAATGACAGCAAATTTTAGATGAAACCGTTTGGTTCACACTGCTGTCATGGCAACCTCAATCACCCCATCTATATTTATCCTGATAACAATTTACAAATTGTCCTTTTAAAAAGAGTTTATGGATGTGAATAGGTTTGGAAAGCAAATTGGGAGGTTTTATATTTTAAATTTGCATATTTTATCAAACCAAAATCCAATCAGGTTATAGACCCCATATTATCTTCCGTTCTGCAGATAATAAGTTGTACAAAATCAAGATACTATTTTGGCCAAAAACCTATAAGAAAACTAAAGATAACACCTAAAACTCTTCTCCATTTGCTATGTTTAAAGAAATCAAATTTCTGTTTTGATGCCGCAAACATTTACCCACATATATCCCTAAAATCCCAAGAGGAAAATCTGACAAATACCGCAAAAAGTGAGGAAGCGGTATTTTTGTTGCCTATCTTAGGAGCAATTTCCACTAACCCAAGGCAGGGGTCCACTCTTGCTTTTTTTGTAAGGTGGGTTTGAAGGTTTTTAAGGGATTTAGGGGAATAGGATACTGTGTAAAAACAAAAAGTCCGGATTTGAATTTATAACAAGGTGTGATTTTCTATATGAAGCACTCCAATTTGAGCTTTAGCTATTTCAAACATTGATTATTATATGGACAAGCATATATTATGCAAAAATCTTTGGGGTGTCATCCTCAAGAAAACTAAAAGTCGACCTTTAAAGGTCCATTCATACTTTGACTGCACTGCACATTGCAGTGGGTCGGTAACCCGCAATAAATTGTTTTTAACTGGGATTTTGCAGTGCCTGCGTTGAGTTGTAAAGAAAGTGATCGTACATTGCTAAGCCACAGGTATAACGTCCCTTTATTGGTTCAGGTCATTTCTTGAGAGATTTTTCTTTAACTAACAACATCGATTACTTTCCTTAAAAAAGAGATCAGTAAGTGGCATTAAGATTTCATGATTTCTTACATGAGGCAAGATGCAAAGGCATGGTTAAAATGGGATCAAAGATAGAACTATACTATATGGGAATTGCACAAATATTGCTCAGGCTTGGTGGCAGAACTGACACATTTAAATGAAGCAAGCTTTTTAATTTTAGTGTTACAGTATAGCATCTGCTTCAAAATTAGGAAGACTGAGAGTGACCCCAAATTTTAGAGGGCATGTCCCCTTGTCTCCTTCTCCCCACTTCTGCTGCCTATGCTGGGAGTTTGCATTGTAATTGTGCAGGGAACACTAATTAAATTCCCATTCTCCTCACTGTCAGTTTTCATATACATTTAAAAGAACTACACACCGGTTACCCATCCAAAAAGAATTTTGGTTCATATGGGCTTAAGTTAAAGGGAATAGCAGCGTTTGCCTAATCCAAAACATACAAAAAGTATCCAAATCATAATTTTTGTTACTTGGCAATGGATGTGCCGAACATAAACCTGGCAAGTGGTTGGCTTGAAATCCCATGTATTAAAGACAAGGCCGTGCCTTTTTATCTATTCGGTAATTTTCTATATTTGCGTATCCAAATTCCGACTTGTGATAAAGAGGGGTCTTTCCCTGTGAATATCCCAATCCATTCCCATAATTTTAAAAGCGTAATATTGTGCACCATGATCAATACATTTTTACCACAAACAACATTTAATTTGTTTATTCTGTACTGAGTAAACCACAATCACTTGTTGGTTATGTAATTTGAGACGCCAATCAACAAAAAAAACCAAAACACCAAACCAAGTTTATGTCTTTTAACACAGGGAGACGGTATGAATAATTTACTCAAATACTTCATTTTTTTCACAAGTTGGTGGTTTGTTCTATTCTACATTAAAGCAGTTATCATGGAATTGTACACACTTGTCCCTTATTTTTTAAGTTTAAAAAATTGCATTTCCACAGTTTTTTTCGATTCTCTTTATGCATTATCGCTGCTAATTCCCTTTAATTTTCCCTCCGAATTACATGTGTATTATGCATATCATTCATTATGCCTTCAGGAATATTACTTCTAAGAATGAATTAGGTAGTGGCAATAGCCAAAAGGGGACAAGGTGCACCCCATGAAAACAACTGAGGTAAAATTGGGAAATTTTTTGAGGTAATATCACTGTTTTGGATCCTATTATTTACCCTCTTATCAAAATGACTGTGTCCCCTGACAGCCCTCTCAGACCTGCATTGGCTTCTCCGCCATGTGACACTGGATATGGGGATGTCCTAATCTGACACCCGCTTTTTTTTTGTTCTGACGCACTTATTATTTTGGAACTAGACACCAGAAATAAAACCGGCCTGTGCTTTTTTCCATGAAGGTTTCCGAATTCATAGTGTGTCAGAAAAAAGTGTCAGATTGGGTCAGTTACGAAACCCCTCTGGAATATGTTACACAGCATACAGTGAGTTAATACTAATCCTTTCAAAACCAAATCTTGCCCTCCACTACTATATGGTTTACAAGGTTTTTTGGGGTAAGGCCATTCAATCAAGATGGAAAACTAAGACTTAAAATCGTCTCATCCCAAAGTAGATACTTTTTAATCTTGATAAGGGCCTTTGGGTGACGGACCATTCTATCTGTAAAGTTGTGTGCTGATACTTTTCAATCCGTTTTGAAGCAAAGCTATAAACATGTTTTTTTAAACTGTGTAAATTAATATTGGTTGACCAAAATGCGGCATAGTTTCACTCATAAACATCCTTTGGCCCTACGATTTCACATGGTACATAAGAAAAATAGTACCCCTTTCTTCAGACACCAAATTTTTGTTCACTTCTAAAAACTTGGTTTTCGGGGGACGAGTCTATTGACATCGGGCCATGGCCCTTTTTAATAATTAGAGTTTTGGCCTGAAAAAGTAATGATTTTTGTTTGAATATCATGAATGGTGTTCTTGTTCCTAGTGCAAATCCAATTTTTTTGTATTCATACTGAGGAAAGAGATTTTATATCTATTTAATATTCAGGTCCATTCTTTTCAGTCTAAGTTCATAGAAAGTCATGGTATCAAATGCAACCTCATAGTTTTGGATGGCCCATAGAAATTTTCCTTATGGGATCGATGTTAGGGGGCCGTTGTATGCCATGAAAAACACAAGGGAAGGGTCATGAAGCCCCGGGTGGGGCCACTTGTATTCCAAAGATGGATTTCATGCTCGTGTATAAAAACGCGTATTAGGTTCGTTTTTTGATATGCACAGGGCCGATGTACGCTCGTACACATTGTTTAGGGTAACAAATCGTCAAAAATTCAAAATAAGGGTTATCTGTTCCACGTCGAAAAAACGTGTTTAGGGTGTAATATTTTAAGTACTTTGTACAAATTGCATTGAAATGCTGTAAAATAGTGAGTTTTGTTCCCGATTTCCTTCTGATTTCATCTGAGATTCCCGATTATTTTATTAAACAAAACAAAAAACTAAAACGAATAATTTAATTAAAAAAAACCGATTTCACCCTTACGTTTAGCTCTATTTTCTTTCTCTATGTCGTTGCCGGCTCGCCTACTATAATAGCCTTTATACACTTTTGGAGTTTCATTTCATTTTCGCTGTTAATTTTCTACATATGAATGATCGTAGATGTAGGCCTATGTGCGTAGAAACGGATTTTTGGGCCTGTCTCCTAAGTTCAAAAACTGTCAATTACGACGCCCGATAAGACCCTTAAATTTCGAAGAAATAGGGACAACTTTTAAAAGAACGTTAAAATTTAAATTTAATGGATTTAAATTTTTAAACTTATAGGCTTTAGATAAGGCAATTGGATGCTTTTACACAAAAGAGTGAAATAAAAAACTTCGATGAAATCATGTGTAAAAACTTTCCTTATCAGGGGCCAGGTTACAATAAAGCCTAAGAGCCGTAAAGTGGTTAAAGGTACCTTTTTAATAAAGGTACTTTTAGGGTAAGCAAATGATGTAAACATACTGTTTAGGGTTATTTTAAACGGTCATGCCAATTACTCGTTTAGGGTTTTAAAATTAAACCAAAACACTTGTTCAGGGTAGCAAATCAAGCCCAGAGTTACTTTTTAGGGTAGCCAATCAACCGAATACGTGCTTAGGGTGTTTTTTCCCCTTGCCAGGAAATAACGCATTTAGGGTCACGTTTTTGGGAGGGGCCCACTACAACGATCATGATATCCACCTTGGAATACAAGTGCCCCCCCCCGGGCTGAAGCACAAAGAAAACAAGTACTGGAATAAGTGGCTGCAGTTCTGAAGATGACCTGAAGTACACCAGTTTCCATTGTGAACCACCCCTTCCCTTCACCATGATCTAGTAAAATCAATTCCCTTGGCACTGTTTAGTAGCTTACATTCACCAGTTGTATTTAGAAATACCCCCCTGGTTTTAGATATGATATATAACCCAGACCACAAGGTCAGTTTCATGTCAATGTATGTACTAGTACAATCCACTGAACTGTGTCCTTGGTGGATGCATGAGCATATTGTAACTCATATTGATTTGACTTTAATTCCTATGAATTGGGTCAACCAACTTAAGCAGCTATTTACCAACCCATTTGGCTACCTCATCTACTCACTTCAACATTTTGCCTCCCGGCCTGTTAGTTCGACACTGTAAACCTCAGAACACATTAGATGCTACGGCCCCCAAAGTTTACTACAAAAAAACACCACGCAGACAATTAAAATGTGATGTAAACAATTGGTTGTCTGCTCTTGTCCCAATTTCCATATGTTTATGTGTTCAAATCTTTGTCATAACAAATGGGACAGATTATAAACTTATGACCCTAGTTTTGTAACCAGTAAAAATCACCATCGCAATGTCTTGGTTCAAAAAATGGATCATTTGCAAGATACATCTTTGACAAAGGATAGGAATGTGAGTTTTTCAAAAGCTCCCTATAATAACAAACGTTAGAGGCCATATAGTTGATTTTGAAAGTGAAGACTGCCGTATGTCAAATCATGCATATCCACAATACTACGGCTCCTAGAAGAAGAGGTTGGTATAGTGGTATGCTATCCAAAACCTCTGTTCGATTGGAATGTTGATGACATGTTAGGATTCTGTTAATTAGGATTTCAGTTGAGACCCTTGGGAATTGTTCCCTATGATCTGTTAATTTTATATTGTTATCCATTTTCAACTGAACAACATAATAGTCCCACTGTAAGATTGGGTTAGAGCGAGACTGTTGATTGGTTATTTTGTTATGGGGGGGGGGGGGGCACTAAACTAATCGGGTCAAAAAGTGGAAACATTATTTGGTGAGGTTTGGACTCATGGTTATTAGTACGTTCCAAAACAAGACACGATTGGTTACGTTGACACAACAGCGTTGGTTTGAAAGTAAAAATTACCGTTTTAGATAACAACCGTGACCGAAGAATGGCCTAATGCCATTCCTCTTCTTCAGCCATTTTCAATTCCACTGCTGGATTGAATGCCTCAGTATGATGTCTCAGTCTCTCTCTCCCTTGCATATTTGTACCAAATAGTTTCATTCCAGATTGTGGTATTTCATATCTCCATCTCTTTCTTTGCCTACCTCGTTCCTTTTTCCATCAAGTGGTGTCAATTCTCGTAGTCAGTGTGCTCCATCTTCATCTCCCCTTCTAGTGATGTGGCCAGCCCATATCCATTTACGATGTTTGATTTCTTCCATATGTCTCGTAACCTTTGTTGTTCTTATCCACTTGATTAGTTTTGGGATCTTGGCAGTTATGTTAAGCATACTTCTTTCCATGTTATCTTGAGCGGCTGCTAACTTTCTTTCCATTTTAATTTGTGAGCGCTCCATGTTTCTGATGCTATGTCATTGTATGGAGAATGCACTGGTTCATACCCTTCCTTTTTACAGCACAATGGTAGATTACCCTTTATGATGTGGCTGTATCTGCCAAGTGCTTGCCACCCTGCTTTCATCCTTCTCATATTTCATTATCTTGGATCTTTGTCGGTTTGAGAGTGAACCGTTGTCCCAGTTAGATGTATTCAGATACATGTTCCAAATTGTTCATTACTGATTGATTTGTTTGTGTGGTGTTGAACTGATTGGTCTGCCATTACTTTGGTCTTAATATTCATTTTCAGTGCCTCTTTTTCCTTGTGCTATGTCCAAGTCATGTAGCATGCTCTCCATTTCACTGAAGTAAGTTGTAAGCTATGAGAATATATCATATGCAAAACGGAGGTGGTTGAACTTCTCCCCATTCACATGCTACGTATTTTCCCAATTGATGTCTTTGAAGATGAGTTCTAAGATGCTGTAAAGAGCTTTGAGACATGGTATCTCATTGCCTCACTCCTTTCCTTATTGGTATTTGTTGCTTCTTTGGTAAACTTAACAGTAGTTGTGCTGCCAGTGTATATGTCTTTGATTACTTTAAGATGTTAGGGTTGATGTTTTGCTCTTTCAGTGCCTTGAGAACTGCCCAGGTTTCAACGGAATCAAAAGCTTCTCATAATCCACAAAAGCAACGCACACATAAGGTCATGACTCTTGACATTTTTCCTTAGTTGGTTGAGGTGTGAATGTGGTATTTTGTTGAGAAGTTTCTTCTGAATCCCGTTTGCTCCCTTGGTTGGTGTTCATATAGAATTCTTTCCAATGTTTGTCACAATCTTTGTGAAAAGCTTTTTAAAGTTGGATAGAGGCTAATTGGTCGCGTTAATTCATCAAATCCCTTTTGTTCTTTTTTTGGCAAGATTATCATGTTGGCATCTTTCCATTTGTGGGGCCACCTTCCCTGGTGATGGAAGACAAGCGTGAAGAGGCTTTGCCAGTTTATGTTTGTTAACTGCCTCCCCTGCTTCTTTTAGTGTGTCCATCATTATGTTGTCCTGTCCAGGGGCTTTGCCCCGTTTCATTTGCCTTAGAGCATGCTCTACTTCCCAGCTTTCAGTAAATTTAGTAATGCTCTATTGTAGTAAATTGGGGCCGCACACAAGCAAATCTTGTCCAGACAGCATAAATATAGATGGTAAAATGTCAGACTTTATTTCTTGTAAATACTCTTCACACAAACAGAGCTCTTCAGAATAAAGATCATTGAACAACCACTTGGGATAATGTGGATAACGTAAATATGGCAAATTTCGAGTGAACTAGTTTTACACTTTATCCACAGTGGGCCACGTCTAATTTTCAAACAATTTAAATCCCTGAACTAACAAAAGTTATAATTTTATTGCCAGTTTTGGAGTCTGCACTTAAACAACTATCTATTTTTCAATGGTTTCTGAATCATCTTTGTACATGATCCCAAGTCTTTCAGGGTTCACAGGATATTGATTATATATTGTAATTTTGCTCCATTTTGTCAACACATTGTCAAATTTCTACAGGGTAGTATATTCATGCACTCCATAAAAACAAAGAAATCAAAAGCCACCTTTGAGTACGAATACTGCTGTTACGTATTTTTGTGATTTTCATGAGCGGACATCGAAGCGTAATATAAAAAATATATTTACGCACATGTAATAATTACATTAATACTTCACAGATTCCTTGAAATTCCAACTTGTGCAATTTCCCAAGCAAGAAATTCACAAATGGTAATAAAATGCATCACTTGAAATGAATAATTTAATGACCTTGAAAGAGGAAAATTTATTCTTGGTGCTATCAGGCTCATGTTCTTGATCGCATCACACAGATTTTTGCCTTATGCAGATTCAGAATTCAAATGGCTGCTTTCTCTACATAATTCTATTTCTTAAGATTCTTAATACTGTAGAGCTTAATTTAAATTTTCCCAGGCTTAATCTATTGTGGTTTTAAGAGTATGGGATCAATTCAGCCATTCATTTTATTCACTTTTTTGATCCATTTTTGTGGAGGGGTGCACATTGCATCCTCCAGGTGACTATTTTGATCAGGGTTTAATCAATAATTGGCACCATATTTTTTTTAAAAAACATAAAATTCATCCCCTTGATAAATTCTGCTACACAGTATTGAGAAACCAAACCTGTCAACTTGTACATGCAACACTATGCTGTGAACCTTATTGTCTTGTCATATCAAAATTGATGAAGTTGTCTCCGGAAATTAAATCAGGATTTGTTGCGAAATGAAGAAGAACACCTCTAAAGGCCCATAAAGTCAATTCCGAGGTTATCGTTACTTTTTTAATGGGTTATGAGGTTGACTTTCATTTTTAATTTTCTTATTTCATAGATTTTCGTTATTGACCTACAATGTGTTGCCCCCCCCCCCCCCCCAAAATGGAAATAAAGGCGCCGAGAAGAGCAATGTAAAGAAAAGAAATTGCACGGAAAGTAGGGCCACAGAAAAAAAAGGCGAACTCGGATTTACGCGATGGGTAAATTATGTCCCCGCCGAATGTTCACGATTCACTAACATGTGATAAAATGCAACTACAATGTATAATGTCTACAATAGGAAAACCCACACCCTTCCCATCCCCTCCCTGACTACCCACCCCGTCCCATTCCCCAACAACCCGCAGCACCCCATCCCCTCCCCAAGACACTCCACCCCTCCACGAGATACTCCACAAGCCCCCTCCACGAACCACTCCACCCTCATCCCGCCCCGAAGACAAAACACCCAAACCCAGGCACCCCTCATTGATCACCCCACCCTCCTCCCTCCCGATGACACCTACCCCATTCCACCCTCCCCAAGCCACTCCAACCTCATCCCCCTCCCGAGACACCCCACCCTGCCCGAGACACCCCAACCCTTACCCTATCCCTACCCCCATCCTCCCACCACACCCCACCCTCCCTTCTTCCCAACACCCCAACCCCCTTGCATATCCAATGTACCGTTTCAGCGATTGATACAGCAATTAGCTTATTAATTAGAATCAAGCATTAAGAAATGCCTTTAATTGGCCCGCAGCACTTTGACCCAATTACGATTCACACAAAGATGATGGTGAGTGGTCTTTTAATTCACATAGCCGAGGATTTTGTATCCGATTGTATGTTTAGCGAAACAGAATTCTGCATATTTTAATGAGCTACCAATTGCATATCTAAGCCGCCTATATCACCCACTTTCAAATGGCAAAGAGATGCGGCCCATCATAGGCTTTCATGCAGTGAGGAATGTGGTATGTGATTGCACCGTTTAAAAAATACGGGAGTACGCCAATTTTTCATAATAATTAGCTATTTGCATCTGACAATTTGCCCCCGAAATAGGCCCCCAAATCTAATCAGGTGCGAGAACTCTTCAACCCGCTTCCTCTCCACCAAATTACATTCATTATATGCCTAAAGAAACTCCAGATTAAACTCGTTATACCAGCCTTGTGGAAAATTGTCTTAAAATTAGCAAATTAGATACTTAATTAGCATTTATTTTACGCCCAAATATTCTAATGAGGTCAAGACACCTCTTCAACCCTCTTCTTTCCGCCAAGTTACATTGTCAATCATAGCCCTTATGGAAACTCAGATAATATTGTAATGTTGACATTTTCTGGGCAAGTATTGACCCTTTTCCCTTTTTCCACTACCCTGACAGACCCAGGGGAGGACCCTGGGGGAATGAATGCCATGGTTAGTAGGGGGGTGTCCCCTCCTTACAAATACCCACAGTTTGGTAAGTCTAGCTCATCCAGAAAAAAAAGATATGCCCAAATGTTCCGGGTTAACATTTTTCTCACGGAATTACAGGGTTAACATTATTTCTTACAGACATACGGACACACGGACGGAGCCCCTTTTATAGTCCCCTTCGATTAATTTGTCGGAAGGGGGGGACAAACAGCCCAGGTGTTGGGCTGGAGGGCATGGAAAGGGAGGAATGAATGATCATCGTTAGTAGGGGGGTTTCCCTCCTACAATATACCCAAGTTTGGCTAATCTAGCTCATCCAGAAAAAAAGATATGCCCAAATGTTCCAGGGTTAACATTTTTCTCACGGAATTCCAGGGTTAACATTTTTCTCACAGACATACGGACACACGGACGGAGCCCATTTTATAGTCCCCTTCCGAACTTTGTTCGGCGGGGACAAAAAGCCAGGGTTTTGCTCCAAAGTTAACAAAAATATGTTTTACAAACAAAAATAATTATGTTTCCAATTGCTAAACCTGTTGAAAATGATTAATTATTTTGGCAATCTTGAATTTTTGACGCCGGTATTTCTAGTCTCCAAAAAGCGAGCTGGGAGGGGGGGGGGATCAAGAGAAAAACTCAGAATCGACTTTCATGCGCCTAATGCTTTCAAACACATAATCTTTTATGATTCGATGTGGGGAAATAAGTGATGGATTACATAAGGCACAACCACTAAATACTGCCACTACAAGCAACAGCAAGGCTATGTACTGTAATTTCCTGCACATAAGCTGCACAGTATATATTATATATGTGATTTGATGGCACTGCCTATTACAACCCTAGCAGCAAGAAAATGTGCACTTTGCTTCTCCCGATTCCACAATACCACGTTTTCTTTTAAATTAACCTTCCTAACCCTACCTAAGGCTCTAAAAAGCTACTTTCTTGTAAGTTCAAGAAGCTATGTTGGCACAAGTTCAAAACTGAATACCCAATTGAAAGAAGAGTAACATTTTTTTTAAACTATAATGAAAGAAATACAGCAAGTAAACTTGCGTGATCCCCCTTTCAAGATGGCAGTATGGAAAATGACCTCAGATGACCTTTAACTTGGTAAATGACCTTTGACATAATTCACATATGAAGGAACCCCTACTGCACCTTAACCCCAAGTCTGGTTTAAACCAAAGACCTGAAAAATGAAAACCTAACCAAACTGGAACACACATACATACACACACATACGGACATGCGCATTATTGCAAAATTCCCCGACTGCTTTTCAAGCCAGGGGATAAAAATGAATATTTTTTAAGGAGTTGCCAAGGATATCATTTAACCCTTGCATGTTTTAATTCATGTGGTTATCAATCTCCGACTCCATGTCAACTCTAGAGGACATTTTCATAGCTGGAGTTGGGCCCTTCTTTCAATATGATGAAAAATGTGTGGTTGAATAGTCAAATTAAAACAAACAACTGAAAATATTGTCAGATAGACCAATGAGTAAATAGAAGTGTCGGTAAGTTGAAAAAATGCAAACAAAAAGTGTATACTAGAGCAATACAATGACCCCAGGTGACGTGTGAATGACCTTTGAACTCCTAACTTGTTACCCCACATAAGACCACTTGAATCAATAAGCATATCAAGTATGAACTTGATCCATCATTGTACTAATGACCTTAACCTGTGACCTCATAAACAAATGAGGGTTTGCATGTAATATCCATAAACCAAGTTTGGTTCCAATTGAACTTCAACTTTTCAATTCAGGTCAATTTTACATTTTTAGCCTATCTTACAACTTAACCTCATATGACCTTTGACCTTGGTATGTGACATTTGACCCAATCAACAAATGTGGGATCCCACGTTGCACCTATGACTCAAGTTTGGTTTAAATCCATTGAAGTATGTGGATATTACAGGCAAATGTTATTTTTGTTCACAACAAAAGACTACATCAACTACATCAACAGACAAGGTGATCGATAATGTGTCTTCCTGCCTTAAAGCAGGCGACACAATAATTGGGGGTTCATTGTTTTCAAAGATTAGTTTCAATATTTCTAATTTCAAGATCTGTTTTATTACTGCCAAACCAATTTACCATTTTCTTTTAGCATATTTAGTAATTAACATTATTATCTCATACATAAATGTATGTTGATTTCTTAACCATAACGAAGGGGCCATATTTTGTGAGTACTTAAATATCACAGTATACAACTTGCCTAAAAAATGGAATAATCACAGAATTGCTTTTAAGACATGAAATCGGATATTAAGACCGACATCACTTTAAAGAGTAAGAGCCATGCTTTTTAATGCTCTTTATTTCATCTCATTTGCTTTTGACAGTAATGAGATTAACATGAGGTTAACTCAATTAAAGCAATAATAGCACATTTTTTTGAAGAATGCCCCCAATTTTTCAAAAATTTTGAGATTTTTACCAGGTTGCATTGGTAACTGGCTAGTAAACTATACCTGTGAATGGTTAAGCTCGAAAATGTCTGTGTCGCAAAGGAAGGAATTTTGTAATTAGAATTAATATCGGAGATCTCCGATAATTCAACGGCTGCTGGAAACGGCCTTCCAATATGAAATAGCCGGGAAATAGTGTCTTGTAAGTATCTACGCTCATCCATTAGTTGTTTCATTGGTTCAAGAAAGTCAAGTTAGAGGTAATTTCATCATGGACAAACATAAACTTAGCATTCAAGTACAATCTGGGATCCCAATTCTAATTACACAAGGCGGTTCTCGAACCACAAAGGTCCCCCGCCCGTCGCGGTAGTAAATGGAGCGAAATATAATTTTAGATCACAGGGAGAGTTGTGATGGAAATAAGTGGTTCTCAAACCACTGAGGCTCCTGCCATAGCAGTCGCAATTTGATGGTATCAAATGTTGACTACATTGACCACACAACTATTTGTAGTTATTTGCCCTTGGACGAACCTACTTGACCTTGAAATGACCGTTACAATTTTCGGTTTAGAAATGTCGACCACATCCACAAAGTTACATGACCTACCACATATTGAGTGAGTTGACCGTGAATAACCCCACGACCTTGAAATGACCTTCAAATTTTTTGGCACCGAATGCTGACCACACCCACACCAAGTTTCATCATCCTACCACAAACTTAGTGCTTTGACCTTAATTACCCCACATGACCTTGAAATGACCTTCATTTTTTTTTTAAACTGAATGCTGACCACACCCACCAAGTTTCATCATCCTACCACATAGTGCTTTGACCTTGAATGACCCCACATGACCTTGAAATGACCTTCAATTTTTTTGGCACTGAATGCGGACCACACCCACCAAGTTTCATCAGCCTACAACATACTTAGTGCTTTGACCTTGAATGACCCCACATGACCTTGAAATGACCTTCAAATTTTTTGGCACTGAATGTTGACCACACCCACCAAGTTTCATCATCCTGCCACAATTGACAAGGGTTATAGCAATTTAATCCCATTTTGACCGCATTTGACCTTTGACCCATCCGTCGAACTCATCCACCACCTACTTGGGTGACATCTATGGTGAGAAGATGGACACCCATACTTGCTTAGATCAAAAGATAACATGTTTACAAGGCTTATAACAATAAAACCCTATTTTTGACCAAATTTGACCCTATTTTGACCTTTGACCTATATCACATGACCCTCTTTGTATCCCAGCCAACGCCTACTTGAGATGCATCTATGTTGCGAAGATGGACACCCACGCTTGCTTAGATCCAGAGATATCGCTGGGACACACGCACACACGAACGCAGGGCATTTCTATAGTCCCCTTTGCCAAATAAAGTTGGCGGGGGACCAAAAATCACTTATTTTATCATAAATACGCATTTTTGAGCATTCTCGTTCACAGGTGTAAAAAAAAAAAAAAAAAAAAATGTCCCATACCCCAGGACAATGTCCCATACCCCAGGGCAATGGCCCATATCCCCAGGACAATGTCCCATATCCCCAGGACATTGTCCCATACCCCAGGACAATGTCTTATACCTCAGGACAATGTTCCATAACCCAGGACAATGTACTGTTGTATATTGAATCAGTTCGAGAATCTGTAACCTCGCATCCCTCCAAGTTTCAGCCCTGTGTGACTTACAGATCTCCAGATATTTTGTTCACAAGCGTGTCAATGAAAATCAAGAAAATAGGTAAAATATGCTAATTAATTATGCAAATTAGGTACTTAGAATGCATATATACTGTTGTAAATCGAATCAGTTTGAGAATCATTAACCCTGCACCCCTCCACCAAGTTTCAGCTCTGTGTGACTTACAGATCTCCAGATATTGTGTTCACAAAAAAGTGTCAATGAAAATAAAAAAAATAGGTCAAATATGCTAATTAATTATGCAAATTAGGTACTTAGAATGCATATACACTGTTGTAAATTTAATCAGTTCGAGAATCTGTAACCCCGCACCCTCCCACCAAGTTTCAGCCCTGTAGCTCGCACAGATCTCCAGATATTTTGTTCACAAGAAAAGCTCACGACGACGCCGCCGCCGACGCAGACGACGACGACACACGGATCATGCTGCCATAAGGTCTTTCCTATCGGACGACCTAAAAACCCATATTTTTGACCAAATTTGACCCTATTTTTGACCATATTTGACCTTTGACCTATATCACATGACCCTCTTTGTATCCCAGCCAACGCCTACTTGAGATGCATCTATGTTGCGAAGATGGACACCCACGCTTGCTTAGATCCAGAGATATCGCGTGGGACACACGCACACACGAACGCAGGGCATTTCTATAGTCCCCTTTGCCAAATAAAGTTGGCGGGGGACCAAAAATCACTTATTTTATCATAAATACGCATTTTTTAGCATTCTCGTTCACAGGTGTAGTTTCCTAGACAATTGCCAACATAACTGTGCAAAAATATCGAATTTTGAAAATTGGGGGCACTCTTCAAAAAATGTGCTATTATTGCTTTAAGCATGTTGCATTTGATCAATGTTTGATTGTAATCATCTTCTCACAATTACAGAATGTTACAAGTTTTATTTTTTTCCTGTAGCTGGTATGATATGGAGTTGAGCTTCTTCCAAACTTCACTTGAAATTAACCCTTGTTGTGTTTTGTGATACTTAAGATGACTCTCTTCAAACAAGTTGAAGTGAACAGTGCTGATTTTTTTTTTAATGCAGAATGCCCCATTTCAGATTTCAACAGCCACTTCTTCAAGGTCCTTATAGTGTGCTTTGGTATGTCAATGAAACAGTTCCCGTAGGATTTTGGTGCTAAGGTTGATTTTCTTGCTGTTTTTCATTCAATAGGGACCACACAGTCAGAAAATGATGGGGTGCAAATTTTCTGACTGTTTCCCCCTTCCTCAAAGGGGAATGTTACTACAGGGGAAAATTTAAAATCGAGTCAAATTGTGTTTTAATGTAAATTAACATGTTCGTCTCCTTACAAGGATTAGAAAAAGTATATATTTGCCTAGGTTCCGACATTTAGTTAAAGCGCTATAGCCCCATAATGGTTCAAGGTCATCCTGGGGTAAAATTTACCCAATTCTACCCAATTCTCAAGTTTTGTTGAAACTGGTGATAAGTTGTTTGTATTGTCTCACAGGATCCAAAAATGTATTATTTTACGGTGCGTGACATTTGGTTGGCTAATTACATAGCAAAATGTCGTAAGGGTCTACATAGTCTATGGGGTCACCAAAACTTTCCTTGGATGTCGCAATGGTGATATCACCAAATCAGTTAAAATGCATTTTCTGTTTCAGTATGACACAAGGAATCATTTGACACCACTTCCAACAACATCGGAGTACCCCCAGGGTGACGGGGCTATACCGCTTTAACTAAAGGTTGGAACCTAGGCAAATATATACTTTTTCTAATCCTTATGAGGATTAGTGTTAGTGTACATTAAAACACAATTTGACTCTATTTTAAATTTTTCCCTGTACTATCATTTCTCCCCTTGAAGGGGAATTTGCACCCCATCATTTTCTGACAGTTAGGCCCTATTGAAACCCAAACAGCAAGAAAATCAATTTTAGCATGAAAATCCTACGGGAATATACACCGAAGCACACTATTAGAAAATATCATGATGAAAAACAGCATTTTCTACTTCTACCATTTATTTTTAAACAGGCTGAACCCAACCTTTCAAATTAATTTGTTTCCTTACCCATATACCCCAAATTACCCAAAAAAATTGATTGTAGTATATTGCGAGTAGTTGCAAACATAACTAATTTAGAGTTGCTCATTACATACCACAAAATACCAGAGTTAGGTCACAGAGGGATACACAAAATACTACCCTTGATATGCCAGTGATAATATCACATATCACAAACTACCAAACAAATATTGTGTGTTCTGTAAATACCAAGGCCCGTAAACCAAAAAGGTGTTTGGCAATATTTTAAGCTAAGCGAATGTTTATCTATGAGATAAACGTATCGCTTAAGTAAACGCAATTCCAGAAAGGAGTTTAATATTAAAAGCAATTTTAACTCCACCAAAAACTAGGTACAAGGCTAGTTTATGAAGTGTTTTAGTGTGTTTTTGTCAAGTGCACGGCTCATTACACCGTCCAATTAACAACCAATGGCATGTATCATTCTCATCCAGTTAGTGTAAGCAGATTCTCATCCAGTTGGTGTAAGCAGCGCTTGAATTAAGCGCGGGCACCGTGGCATGGCTGATGGTGCCCCATTGAATGGCCGTGATGCCCACTGTAGTTCTGTCAAAGTCAAGGCCACGATGGCCGTGCCCTATTTTCACAGTGGCCTTGTGCCCCTCGATGTCCTAGATCCTGATCACAAGCAAAATGTGCAGTAAATAATTATAAAAGTATGCCGAAATAAATTTGTGCTTTTTAACATGTCGTTGCTGGTACTGCACTTAGAAAACTGTGTAGGACATTTCGCCGATTGAGGGCTGCTGATTAAATGACGTTGCGTGACGTCAGAATATTTGAGAAACAGCCGGGTTGTTGAATCATTGGAAATTTGTATTTACATGTGTAGAAGCTGCATAAATTTCCCCACATGTGCAATCGTAAGGATAGGTGTAGCAAATAAACAATTCTATCATTGATGGCTACTTTCCGCGTCAAAATCAGAATTATGAGTGAAATTTCAGAGGATTTACTGCATCGTTCCGTATCCATTTTCTCTCTTTTTGGCCTTTGATCGCTACAGTTTGACAAGTAATATTTCGAACTTATTTCCTTCTAATCATCTTCAAACATTTTATCATAAGCCGACATTTTTATGGCAAATCCTGAAGGTTTAACCTCTATACTCGTACCATATTTGACTTGCATTGGTTGTAATAAACTTATGGCGTTTTCCATTATGCATAGATTCAACCCTTCGAAATTTTGACTGTTACTGCATGCCACCCTGCTTGAAGAAGCCCCGATCGAGAGATGTCTTACACACGCACGCTATATAGTGCTCATTAAGTATGTTTGTAGCCTGATCCCTGGTCTCAGTCATAACTAAACAAACATTGCGGATAAGTCCATACGATTTCAAGGACTGAAGGATTTAGCGGATCAGTGAAGGAAATATCAAATAGCTTCAACGGCGAAGGTTTTCATAGTGTTACGCCGCAGCCAATGTGCATGTTTCAGTATGCATTGCCTTGCTTGTGTTATGTTATACACCATGTGCGATCACCATGGTAAAAGCCCTGAGTGTTTTCCCCTCGTGTGGCGAATGGGGTTGCGTCCCCGTTATCCAAATCGCGCGCTATGTTTGGAGGCGGTGTGCTCTGGCATCCAATCACATGGCAGGGCGGCTAGGAGTGTCCATATGTAAACATAATGTTTACCGGAATGCATGAACTAAAAAGAGATCGATGAATAAACCAAACTGTCAACTATACGATCATCTGCGATGCATTTTCGTGTTTTGATGGTTTTTTTATTTTGATGTTTGGAGATTTTAATATGATCGTGAATTATTTCATGACAAAATGCAGAATGGCTTGGTGCCTTAATTTCAAATTGTGTTGGCCTTGGTACCAGTACATGGCCTTGATGCCCCTCAAATTTGCCCTTATCCAAGGCCAGTAGCCTTGCCCCAATTAGAATTCAAGGCCTGGGTTGTAAGCACCCTAAACGTTGCAGAAAGCCATGATACACTTTGTACGCTCATCATAAAACACATTAGGCCTTTATACACTCACGTATAGTGCTTTGAATAATGTCATGATGGTACTGGTTTAATGCTTTGTTTAAGCAAATGGTTAAAAATATTCAAACACAATTTTAATAATTACAATGGCCAAACAAGTTTCTGGAATATGCGGCCCTAGTATCACAAATACTACAGAAACCTGTGTGGGCCACATTTGTGGTTTTGAGCTTGTAGGGTTAGGATCTTATACAGCTACATGTACAAGATTGGCCATTGCAGCAAAAGCAACTCATTTTACTGGCATTTTTGAAACTGAGCTTCAACCACAATTTTCAGGTTAATATAATTCATGATAGGGATTCAACAGTATTGACAAATTGTACTTCCTCTTTATTATGTTTTAAATGTTGTCATTATGTGTTTAATATGAGATCATCCATCATTGCCAATAAAAAGCTCAACACCTACATTGTACCCTAATGACCCCTAATGACGTTGGACCTCCACATTGTGTAACCTACATTTATGCCCTTGTTCTATCTGATTAAAATTGGATGATGTAAACAATTGGTTGGTATTTTGGGAAATGGGAGGATAAGTTGCAGCCAATACACATAGCATAGGACAAACACCCCAGTTTAAGTACATGCAAATGCAGTAATGGCTTCACACAACGGTCGGCATAAGATAAAGCTTATGATAATGATACAAAAATTTATTGAAGCCAGTGTTTTGATGTATTTCAAAGTGTAAGATATTAAAATTTTAAAATTAATTGATAAGGATGTCATCTTTTAGGCAATTTAGATATTGGCATGAGAGGCTTTTCTCTACTGCAATCAACTGGCATTGTCTGTTTGTGCAAAAGTTTGGTTTCATGGATATGAATTACTTTCTCCTGGCTCGCTTGGATTTAGGACACCCCATGATCCATTCGCATTTTTGCTATTGAGAGTGGCTCTCCTCCTCGGTCAAACGTCCTTTCTGATCCACTTTCCAATCTCTCTGTCAGTTGACGAGAGAATTCTGAAAGCCTGCGGTCTAGATCCTCCTTGATTTGCAACTCCTGTGCGCAACTTGACTGGCCAAGTTCTGACATATCCCGGCTTTGATGCACCACTTTCTGCCCTGTTCATCAATGATCTTCTTGTCTCAGAGCGTTGTGTGTTTAGTCCTTGAAGCTGTTTCTTAGACACCATTCTGGAGGGATAAACTTTTCTTCTTCTGCTGATTCTGCAGTTTGGTCAAAGGTCCGTTCTTGGTGTTGAATGTGGATGGCATGGAGCTCTGAATGTTTGAGAAACTCGCGGCAAATACAACAACAAAATGCCACATTATGTACAAGTATGGATAAAATAATTGCAGAACCTCAATTGCCCAACAAGTTGACCAGGTTTAGGCTTGGTCACTCTTACAAACTAGTGAAGATATTTATGTTTAAGCCTGACAGAACTCCAAAATCAGGTCTTCACTACATACTTTTTAAATTAAAGATTCTACTTAGAGTACAGAATCAATGGAAGTTACAAACCCACCCACCTTTGCAAAACAGTGTTGAACTCAGCTGCAGAGATCGTAATACAAAAATAGCAAGTTAGAGGAAGAATTACCATAAGAGAATGCCTCTTCCACTTCCTTTGGAACAACACCCCATCAATATATACTACCATTCTGGTCTCAACTCCTAAGGACACTAAAATCATGGTAGAAGGAAACTTATAGGTGCCCTGACACACTATTTCCAAGGACATGGGACTTGATAGCCCGCATCTCATGAGTGATTAATCAACCTGGCAAAACTATGTCAAAGCTGCTTCTATCATTCCGTTCCGTTATATCATTTACTTGATCCTCGCGTGCTTTGAATTAAGTTTCGCTTCATCATAGATTCTTCTAGAATCGTACATATAAGGTCCCCCCATTCTATAACACATACATGTACGATAGGATGCGACAGATGACCCCCCTCATGCACCACACATGAAAATTGCATTTCACTGGGGACAATACACAGAGGTCAGACCCATCCCCAAGTTACAATACAGTAAAGTCTAATCACACCAAACTGCCTTAAGGTGCTTTTCTTATTAATGCGTATTGACGTGGGAAAACAAACTTTGCGTTTTTTGATGTATAAATGCAATAATGCAGTGTTTTGCATAGCCCTATTCATACTGTTCATTATTGATTATCAATATTGATGGTTACCCCAGTCACTAACACCGACACCTACGGTTTTTGTTTATATCTTGGGAATGAAATGGATTTGAGGGCTCAAATTTTCAGGACGACAATGAGAAAATACGGCCTTTCAATCTGATATCAAAATCATTACTTCCGGTTAATCGGAGGGTCCCAAGACGATCGGAACATGCTCTTTAAATGGCAAATAAAAATCAAAATCCAAAGTTTTCTGAACAGAGAATCAGTTCCCAGCAAATTATCCTCCACACAATACTCTGCTGATTTGTACACTTCTAGCACTTACCCCACCCCTGGTTGTTTACGGATATTTACTGATCACCTGATGTCACCTCATCAAATTTGCTGTACCGATAAAGGGTGTGTGATTCATGCTTTTCTGTAAATTGCACCTTGGAACCCTATGCTGTTTTTGTGCGCTCATCCAGTAATTTCCCAGGCTTTAATTTCCTGAAGCATAAAACAAGTCGATAATGGTGCTGCCATAAAAAAGTTAAATGAATTTTGTGCTGCTTTTGTGCTCGCTTGTAAGCTTATATCCATCAGCTCGTTTCAAACTTTTAGGGTTAGGGTAGGAATTATTGCTACGGTGTCCTGACAGATTTGATTTGAGAATGAATTAATGTGGATAATGGGTGAGAGAAGCATGCCCAATTCATTTTTTTTCCTCCCTCAAAATGTCTTACTGAATATTCAAACTTTTAGGTTTCAATTTCTCAAACACGTTGTACAGGGACTGATTCTGACACTGTGGACAAAAATGAGAAATTCTGAAAAAACTGTATTTTGTAATCTTTTTTTTCTCAAGTTGTAAATTTTTTCTATATAGATTGAATGTACATTTTAGATGGTTTCCAATACCATTGTAATTTAAAAAAAAAAAAAAATTATTTCTTCTTTGTCAGCTAGCTAAGAACTTTTCTAGCCACAAATTAAGTATGTTTGGATGTTTACTTGTCATTCATTGTTTTTTGTTTCTAGAAATACTAGAATAAATCTTAATAATGATTTACACCAACCTTTTATTACCGAATAATGGGTCATATCAGGTAATAAATGTATAAATGCTCCTTCATTAGATTTTGAGTCAAAGTGTTTTTATTTTTGAGCAAAAGGTGTTCATATTACTCTAAAAATCAAATTAAAATATTATTTCTCACAAAAATACTCTCGTAGCTCATGGGGGGTTTGTATGCATTATAATGTCCATAGCTCACTCTTTCAGGAATCCACTATTGAAGGTCCAGGAACAATCTTTGGTTGGTAACATAATTCCACTGAGCCTTGTTGAGGGCAAAGATACTACTGACTGGATCTACAGACCGTTGGAAGGGCCTCGGGGGGGAGCAAAGAAAAGGTCAGTGGAATGAGGACGAGATCAAGGGTGTTGGGAGTGAGGGGGAAACGGGCAGAGGAAGGGAGACTCCGCGGACGGGAGGAGGGGACTGATTGAGGATGGGTAAAGGAGGAGAGGAAGGGAGATAGGAAGGCAATGAGGGGGAAGAGCCTACATGTATAGCCTTTAGATAACCACTTCAAATGTGTCCAGAATGGCCCACAATATGGGGGTCAGTAATAACATTTTTATAATCCTAAGTCCAGGTTTTTAAAGATAATTGTCAAAAACTGATTTCATCATATCCGCGCACCTTAACAATTAGGATGACTTCAGAAGGTTTTCAGGTCCAAACAGGAAGGGAGTGGTACACCACATAAGAACATTGGATTTTTGCTCTAACTCTCCTCAGTGATAATTGTTAGGGTAACTAGGGTAGGTCACAAAAGAAAATTCATATTCCTTTCAGTTTTCAAACGGAAGCCCGTAAAAATTTTGTGACTTTTTTTATTTTTTTCAGTATTTCAATTATATATAGGTGACATTTTAAAGTGCCGTTTCTTTTAATACAGTGTATTTGCTCCAAACTCAATCCAGTTTTAGCTATTTTATGACGTTTTTGTCTTGCACAGAACTAACTGACCATTGGATCTCAACAACTGGGCATATGAGCATTTAATGTACTCCTTTTTGTGTCATTGGGGGGTAAAATGGCCCATCGTAAAGTGGAAATATTATTATTATCCCATTTTAAAAGGACCTCATAGTTAATGCTGATGAAGGGTCCTTA
The DNA here is from genome assembly GCA_023653785.1 of Ophioderma brevispina. NCBI lineage: Eukaryota > Metazoa > Echinodermata > Ophiuroidea > Amphilepidida > Ophiodermatidae > Ophioderma > Ophioderma brevispina. The sequence goes on from JAMKCH010015782.1 coordinate 54,303, forward strand.
ATGACTACAAGCACTAACTGCATGCCCGTGACATGAACAGCAAAACTATCAAAGATTTTCTATGGCCCCAAACAATTGCTCAACTAACCCCCCCCCCCCCTTATTGCTCCTTACATCAGAAATTATTTTAATTGTTTTGAATTTAGATTTCTTTCTTCACATTTTGAATTAGCAGTTCAAAAAAACAAAAGGTGAAAATAATGTCTGCATTGTGTGTTTAATGTATTTTATGTGAAGAGAGACTCTTCAGCAACTCCGAACACTTCGAATTTTTGAAATCGGACAGTCCGTTGCAACCTACTTATTTAAATTGTTTGTAACTCGTACATAACAGTCATTTGGAGAACAAGAGTCAAAGGTCAAGCCTTTAATTTCTTTTTTTGCATGGCAAACCACGGTATGTCCTCTTCAACCAAAATATGGACATAATCCTAAACGATAAAAGGGATACACTTATTTTTTTTAGTTATGTTCCTGCTATATATAACTACATACAAATTACATAACATTACCAGTATTTATCGCTCCATTTACCACTAATTTGAATAATTTTTGAGAAATTTTTTAAATTTTATTTTTTCAATGAAAAGGAACATAACCATTTCTTAATATAGATGTACTTTAGAAAAACTTACACACTTATCATTCTGAAACTTGCAAGATTTCCGCTTATACACTCATAAACAGAATTTTGCAGCAACAGAGTCTATTCGATATAGCCGTACTTTAACCCTAATTTGCACTTTTGACCAAAAAATGAGCAAATTTGCATTTTTTAAAATCACATGCCAAACAATCTGAAAGATGTCATCCTTCAGGGATTATTCTATGAGCATAAAGAAACAAAATTATGAACCAAATGATCCTAATTACGGCTCTTACCTTGGGCCTAATAACAACATAATTAGTTTAACCAAAAATGTGGAAAATTTAAGAGTTTTTTATTTTCTTGCATTTTGTGAGAAGATTACAACTATCAGTCGAATTTTTTTTGGTTTCCCCTTCAAACCTTTAAACACACTATGAAGAGAGTGAATTGTATGAAATGTTTTACATAGGCCTAATTTGCTATTGTTGCAAACAATTAAATTTTGCTTTTGTAGAAGTTACAAGCTATCAATCGGTAATTTTCATGCGTCTTCTTCCAACCTGTACAAACACATTTGTGGTACATAATGAGTTGAAATTTATTTCATGACCTAATTTACATATTGTTATCAACTGCACAAAATTCATATACGCTGTTTTAGACCCCATTTTCAGCATCATTGTCCCCCACAGATGCCAATTTTTTAAAGATGTAACCACCTCTCACCCAAAGGCCCTATTTTTTTGGAGAATGTTGGAAAATTGACCCCCAAAATAACCCTACTTTTTGCAAATTTTCGACTTTTTTAAATTTAGCATATTTTTCGTCCAAATAACACCTAATTTATATGGTCATTTGGCTCTCCAACCCAAGACCTCTATTTTTTCCATGTTAACCGAATGCCTCTGGGTTTGGAAATCCTAATCCTTACACCCCCTAATGAATTCATGTTGAGTGACCCCCTTCCGCCCCAAAGACTTATTTTTCCAATGTTACCTGTGGAATGCCTCTGGGTTTGAAATCGCTAGCCTTACCCCTATGAATTTCATGTTGGAGTGACCCCCCTCCCCCCCCAAGACCTATTTTTCATGGTAACCCAAGAATTGCGTCTGGGTTTGAAATCGCTAGCCTTACACCCCTATGAATTTCATGTTGGAGTTACCCCCCCTCCCCCCCGTGAAAATAACTAAGGGCCTGGTCTTATTTGCGCCAGGGAATGGATGAAATATAGGGAATGCAAGCGAAAGGAAGAGTCCAACATGAAATTTTTTCATCAGAGCGAGGAGACAATGAGTCTTTCAACTTTTCATTATCGGAAGCGAGGAGGAATGCGACCTTTGCTCGCCGAAAAAGTGGAAATCATTCCATTTTCCTGTGTTTAAATAATGCATGTCCCCCCATAATGTTAATTAATAAGCATATCCTTGAGGGACCTGCTATCGGGAAGAACAGAAGGTCTAATCAACCAGTGGTAAAATTTCGACGCGATTTATACTGGAACATGCATTTGGTTTTATAAATGTTCATCCTCATGTCGAACCCATACCCTCTCTACGAAAGCGCCTTTCTTCCCCCACAATAAGGCACAATCGGATGATTTAATGTCCGATAGCATGTATTACATACTTCATATTTCACATGAGATACAAACTATATATTGTGCGATCTTACATCACAACTGTCACAGCGCCGCCTCACGTGGCCACGTGAAGGCGCCACATGCCGCAATATTGTTGCCATTTCAGCATCAAGTTTTGGCGTGCAAGCTGGTTTTCTTGGCGCACTTACGCATTACCATATTAGTCCTCTTTTCCGAGCGCGGTTAGTGATCAATGCTTTGAAAAACATACATAAATTCGTTCTTTGATCAATATGTAATCTCCATTCTTGTTGATTTTCTGGAAAATTTTCGTTGTGGGAGAAAACAATCGCGAATTTTTTCAAAAATCCATATCTCCGCAACCACACATCTGATTCCAATCAACAAACACCCAGCTGTGGCTTGTCATCAGAACTTTCCCAAAACTCACACTCTGAATGCCTGTAACCAGTCACAAGGCTCGGATTTCCACATTTCGTCAGTCACCGTTAGTCACTTAAATGCTAAACTCACAAAAGTGTGCCAACGGCTGTCTATGTTTACCATGCGTTTCCCATGGGGCGTTGAAAGGTGTTCGAAACTTTGCTCTTTTGTGAAGATGACTATTCAAGTACTCACCGTGATAGCTACCAACGTAATCTTATTTTTCGATTCCGTTTAGAATGTGAGGGAGATATGCTGCAAGACAACCATCATGTGAGTGGGGATGACATTGGGATTAGCATTATTTTGGAATTAAATTGATGATTTCTGTAGAATGTTTGTTTTGTTTCTCTACGCATCCACTCCTTACGTAATAGGGAACTGAACTGCCTCTTTGAATTTATACATAAAGATTCTCCAGCCACGTTTTAATTTTTTTTACATTACGGTATCTCTACTGTAACATGTCCCGTATGCGCAGTGGCGTAGCAACCTGACTCTGGTGGGTGTCCTAGGGAGGAGCTCCGTGAGGTCCTGGTTTTGCCATTTTGAAGCTACAATTAGTGTTTTTTCATCACAGCACAAATTTCCCCGTTTCCTTCTTTTCGTCTCCCCCTTCCATCTTTCCCTTCTCCTCCCCCTTTATCTTCCCAACTTTAGGGGTCATGAAATTGTTAGCCTGCAGCGGCATGTAGTTAGTGCATTAGATTTATTTAAAGATCTTCCGCAACTTTTATACCCTTGACATTAGGCCCTACACAAATGAAAAATACACGGTAGAAGTCGCTATTCCCCCATTGGCGTGCCGTCTAAGTTCAGGTAATTTTAGTGCCTTTTTCATGGCATACCGGGGGGGGGGGGGGAGTCTTCATTCCTTGTCCTGTTTCATGGTCACAAGCTGCAGTTAGTGGCTTTTAGATATTTAGGACACCTTTCAGCAGCATTTACTTTGTGCTGAAGGGACTTAACTTAACATTAACTTAAGTGTCCCTATAAAATGGAAAACAAGTGTATATTTTTGTCACTCTACGATGGGCCATTTTGACCCCCCCCAGTGGCGGTGTCGGGCAACATAGAGTACCTTAAAATACTGATTATATCCCAGTTGTAAGCAATGGTCAAGCTCTGTGCACTACAACCGTCATAACTTATTGAGTATTGAGCAAATACAACTGTTTAACGCACATACAAAATGCAACGGTTTTCACCTATAGTACCAATTTGCTCAAGAAGTCACAAATTTTGACTGGCTGTGGCCATTTGCAGAACAGAAAAATATGATTTTCTTTTTGTGACCTACCTTAGCTACCCAAAATTATCCCTGAGGAGAATTAGAGCAAAATCCAAGGTGTACGGTGGACCCCCTTCCTATTTGGCCATGAAAACCTTATTATTCATTCATAATTGTATAGTGCGCAATATGGTGAAATCAGTTTTTGACAATTATCTAAAACCTTTGACTTTTGGATATAAAAATATATTACTGACGCCCCATAATGTTGCCATTCCGCACTTTTGAGTGGTCTCGCAACCTCCTAGGTCCAACGGTTCTGTGGATACAGTCAGTAGTACTGTCGCTCAAAAGGGGCGTACCATCCAAAAGGGGCCGTGACCATTTCAATCATTTTCGGCTTCAGTGTGGAATTATTTACGCAATCAATATTTCCACCTGGCCGTTCAATTATTGGATTCCTGCAGAAGTTACTCGGACTTTAAGCATACAAAACCACCATGAGCTACTAGACAATAACAATTTGAATTTACCCCCCTGACGTAGGATACCATATGGCCTTTCCCACTAGAATAATATTCAAAAATTAAGGAAATATTTTTTTACTTGTTAAAAAATTTAGCAAATCAATCCAGGCCACTTTAAATTTGGGAATGTTTGGCACTCATGAAGATTATTCTTTAACTTTAAAGAGGGCATGTAAGTTCTTGTTGAAAGCGCAAGGACTCGTGATCATTAGACCGTTAAACTCGTGAGTTCGAGTGCCACTGGACAACATGTTTGTGTCCCCTGGGCACGATACTAATCCTCAATTTGCCGCTCGTTCACCCAAGCGTAATCTGGGGAGCCGCTATGGCGAATATTACAATCTACGAAGTTCATATAGGCCTGTGCGCTTGGGCCGGCGGCCGGCCCTAGGTGAAGCGAATGTAAGTGACGATTTCCTTAAGGCGAGTAATAAGACTAGTCACAGCGTCTTCACCTTGAAAAGGCACTATATAAATGTCCGATATTATTTATTATTATTATGAAATCCACTATTGGTGATGTTTCAAAATGTAAACAATTGCGCCCTCTGTTTTTTCTCATCAAAGGCCATTTTTTTTTTTTTTGCGCTGTATATTGGAATTGTTGTATAAAGGCCCTGTACGTGTGGCTAAACATATTAAACATCGTATTTGATGATTTCTATGCTTTGTTTACTATTAAAAGTCAGGATCCGACTTCTTTAGGTCTAAACCTCGTAAATGGCATCTTCAAGACCGCCTTTAAAATGCTTAAGTGTCTGTTTTTTTTCAACAAAGAATGGTACTATAGGTGTTGAATGACCTAGCCTAGCATTGAGACAAAATGGGCATTTTTGATTTTGGCAAAAAATTACGATTGTGGTTTTTAATAACCAGTAATTTTTTCTGGGGAAGCACAATAGGTTTGAAACCCTACCTTAAAAAATGACCAACTGCTGTGGTTTACACCTAGAAAAATTGCTCTTCTGTAATTATAACAGGAGTTTCATTAGTTCTACTTGTATAATGATTCCAACTATTGCATATTAGCCCTAACACCATTTCACTATTTCTTTGCAAGCAAATTACTAATTGACGACATACCACAACATTACCCATTCAGGCCCCAGGTGGTACACGATGCCATACCACAAGGTACCACACTGATGTGCACTAAAACCAAGCTCGTAACCACGAAGAAACCATAGTGACTAATGGCTGATGTGTTGAACATTCAATACCACAATTTACCACAAATTGCCATGTGTTGTATCCGTGGTAATTGGTTGTTTTGGGGTTAGCAATACTCCTACCTTCAGTGTAGCCACATTTGGTACTGACGACACCACCCGCAATTTTCTGTTTGAGAATTGGGACCACTTTCTCATCAACTGTTCCATGGGCATGATGAAATGTCTCTCAGTTCCTGTAGAATCTCATGGGGTCTTGGAGGCTTTGGTGTCTTCATCACATATGCATTACAAAGTACGACTCATCAATAACCTATACAAACACACAATCTGCCCTACGTGGTTAGTAACCAACTTAATTTTGGTACGGTAGGTGGTAGGGGGTGGCACTATCCCCTGAATAAGTCCAAATGGAATGAAGCCCAAGGGTAAAGAATCCAAGCCAAATTGCGATTTTACTCTAATGTGAGGTTAAAGGTCAGTCAGCGGTGTTGGATGATTGTTGTGGTTTAAACAAGCTTGTGTACTCCATGGCATGCATTGGGCGCAAGTGGGTGTAATTTTCTTTTGTGTTGATAGACATTTCAATATTTATTGGGTGGGTGGGGGGGAATCTTTCTATTCGTTTGGGTTGATTGGCTTTCAATCAATTTCATCAACAAACTTTACATTAGAAATGAAAATTCCTCTGTGGATTTTATTGGCATCCCCTCTCTCAGTGGAAATATCAGGAATTAATAAATGTGGCTGATGGAAGAGTATCAATCAGAGGGTGTTTAGGGTCCGGGCGATCCCGATTTCGGAAAATGCCATGTTTATGCGCGGATTTTGCCTTTCCGCGCGATTTTCGTTTCCGGGCGGACAACACGATCGGTTTCGTATTTTTTCTAATACCAGAAAAAGGGTCATTGAAACTATCTGTTCCCGACTGTTTTTTCTCTTAACGATCAAAATGGATTGGGCAAGGAAATCGATTTGGTCGGCACGTTGATAATTTAATGATCGATATGCGGTCGAAAGACTCCGATGATCATGATCCCCGGGTTGCATTAGTACCGCGATTCAAGCACAATCTAATTGCTCTCTTTGTTACTTGGGTATTGTAGTGACCACCTATGGATAGTCTTTAAGAGATGAAAGTCACACCGTTGTAACCATTGATAATAATGTGCCGTCAATTATTCATCATCCTTGCGTGCACACTTTACCTGATTGCAAAAAATCCTGTACGGTACTCCCACTACTCGTTGTCTTCATGCATCGCGGGTGTTCCCAAAAGTCAAAACTTGCGCGCGGGTCTCTAGGAATTTTACAGAATCACCAGTAACGCATGGGCGGCAGCAACATATCAAGTTGGGACGAACCCAATTTACACAAACCGATAATAAATACACATGGCCGCGACCCTTGACGAAATGTATAGGCAAGCAGCGATCGAGTCATGGTTGAACGGTGATTATTCTTTGACAATGAGGCGATGAGCTAAATGTATTTGCTTCATCAATACATTGTATCAAATTCGCTGCCAGGCCACCGTCGAACTTGCAGCTGCAAGCCAGACGGCCATTTACGATTATTCTGATAAAATTACAACATTCAATACATGATTCAATACACACGACGATGTTATTGTTTACTTGCATTGTCGGAGTGAAGGGGAGGGCCCCCCCCCCCCGATTAACATATGAAATTAAAGTTGTTTACTGGAAATGTTTGGATTGTCCCATTTATGAATGGGGTAAGGTAGTTGCTTGATGTAAATACTCAATCGGGATAAGAACAAATTTTAAGGTAAAACAAATTGCTTTTCAGCGAGATTCGTTTCAATTTCAGAATGAAGTTAGGAATCTCAATTATTTTTCTTTCCACCTTTGTATATGGTTATTTTATCAAATTTGTAGCTGCAAGCTTTACAACTTGGCTCCATTTCGTCAAATCAAAAGCGTTATTACTGTCGCTGCAAAACATCGATACATGCATGATCTGACATAGTCAATTCATCGACGCTGCAAATAGTGTAACCCAAAACAGACTGAAGATGTTGTGTAGGTAGATGAAGCGAATCGGACATGGGAGTACAAGAAAATGATATGATGTCATTGGATCGACAAAAAAAAGACGAAATACGTGATGACAAGGTTACCTGGTCGGCTCATAGCCGCTTGTACGGTAAAGGGTTAATTAAAGAACATTAAGCGCTAAACAATTGCCTGGAAAGAGTTGCCACTGCTGCTATTATTGGCAATCTTGCGGCGCGGTTGGTTTATAATTGGATTCTTTTAGTCATAGTTTAAAGAGGTCGCGTAGCGGATTATAGGATCGGGGGATCACAGGATTATAGGCGACCAATTTTCCAATTTTCATTCAAATGCATCGATTATTTATTTACTCTTATGTAGCATGGATATGGTCGTTGAACTAGGTGCGTTATTGCGCCGATTCGGCACATTTCAGCGCGGATTTGGCGCGGAAAATACTGATTTTTTGGTGCGCGGAAAAAGGAAACCACAGATTTTCCGAATCGCGCACGGAAAATCAGGGTTTCTAACGCGGATTCTCCGGACCCTAGGTGATTGAGTCAATCCAACAATGCACCAATTGGGGGGAATTTCACCTCAATAGGGTCATGTGTGATCCCACAAAAGTGCTATTTCTATTACATAAAACCCTGACTTTTACGCTCAGTTTAGCCCACAAGCGTTGTCTTAGGAATTGTCAGCATGATCATGAAATGTATTTTGGGTTCTTCTTTAACTTTTGGAACACTTTTTATTCTTAATCTATTAAGTACTGACATGTGTTTAGTAACAATAGAGTATAGGCATATATTGCATTGCATTGTGGGATTGATTCAAAACCACCCTCTGGTATCAATCAGAGTTGGGTTATATCTGGAAATTTGCACTTGTGACAACATTTGGTAGGCAAATAGCTATAAAGTGCCAATGATTCTTAGCCAGTAATTCTCATTTGATATTGCTCCTCTTGGCAAGGTACTGGAACCAGAGCGGCCACTGATGATAATGTAGTCTTCAAGGATAAGATTGACCCTCTGGTTTACCAGTACTGGAACTAAGCTAAAATGATGAACACACATTTAGACAAAATGTCAAGAAGAATCATGTCCAAAATATCAATGGTTACCGTTCAGGGTATAAAACAGCCACAGTGGCATTTATAGATATTTTCCATATAAGCATTGCTAGAAGTGATAACCTAGTTTCCACTGCAGATAAGATATCACAGTGCCTGGCCAAGGGTGGGTCCGCCTCTCTGACTCCCTTCTTGGTAGTTGGGCTTTAAGCTGTTTGGAGAATTGAATGAATGAATACGAACAGAGTTGCGGAATCCTGATTTAAATGGAGCTGCCCACTTTGTAAAGGTTGCCACACCTACAAATAAAGGAGAGACAGAATATTATTCACAAACGTACAACAAAATCTTCTGGAAATTGACTATAGTCATAATAGGGAGGAGTGATGTACACGAGTGTTGGTTCCCAAGTTAAAATAATATGAAACAAACAACCGGGAATATTGACAGAATGTATAGATTGTAACATTTGTATAACAAGTCCAAATTCTTTCGTCAAAGCCTCAAAGGAAAAGTTTCTGAAGGTGCATTAATTACCCTAACGCGGCAGAGATCAATGAGAGCCCCAACGAAAACGTGGTACGGGTTCGGAAAATGTTTCTCGTTGCATCTCGCCGTCAACACTATTTTTGTCGCGCAATGACTCTCATTGGCCCTCATTGCATCTGGGCCGTCCTTACCGGAAAATGACGCGGATGTTCCTCGTTGCATCTGAGGCGTCTTTCCGGAACATGACCGATGTTCCTCGTTGCATCCGGGCCGTCCTCCCGAAAATTACGCGATGTTCCTCGGTGCCCAACCTGGGACGTCAATACGGGAAAATACGCGATGCCTTTTCATCACTGCATTTCGTACTGTTTGCCCGCATAAGGCGCAATGCTTTTCATCAGGCGGGTGACAAGTGTACAAATGGCCCATAGACAATTTCGATTTCGATGGTGATAGCGCCACATTTTCGGATAAGCTCCGTTTAAATATGCAAAACGCATTCATGACGTTAACGGAGCATGACGTAGCGTCAAAAGCGCCACGCACGACGATGATGTAGCGTAATAGCGCACTCACGACTGGCGAACTATTGCTACAAATTTCATGCAAATCATTGTGAAGTACGCATCCATTATTTCTTTATTTATTATCCCTTTTCTCATTGCATTCGCACGCGATGTTCCTCGTTGCATCTGAGACGTCTTTCCGGAAATTGTCGGCGATGTTCCTCGTTGCATCCCGGACGTCTTCCGGGAAACATGACGGCGATGTTTTTTTCGTTGCATCTGGGACGTCTATCCGGGAAAATGACGCGATGTTTTCCATTGCATCGGGGCGTTATTGACTTTACGCTACTTAATTCCTGTGCCGGAAAAACGGCCAGATGCAATGAAACGCAAAATTTGGCTCTCGTGCTTCTTGGCTTAAAAAATAAAAATAGATTGCCCTTCGTTTGCATTTGGGGCCGTCGGCCGGCAAACGACCCGGTCCCGGTTAGGTCATTTACTTGGCAATGTTTTTGGTGACCTACATGTAAACTACAGTCTAGTGGTTTGCTTGGCTTTTTGTGTTTTGGACCGCAAGATTAGTAAGTTTTTAATGATGCACAGGTTTTTGACACACATGTATAGGATTTTTTTACATGCAGACCCTGTTTGACAGGTACACTAGGCTTTTGTGTACACACAGGGATTTGGGGTACATATTACCTATGATGCTTTTGATGCAACGGCCTAATTTTGAAAGCAAACATCATTGACATTTGGATCCCCTGAATTTTAAAGTTAAAAACTGAAAAATAACCTGAAATATTGTTAAAAAACTAATAATTTTCCCACCTTTTGTTTTTTTTGTTGAAATTTTTTAAAATTCAGAGTAAGAGTCAAATTTGGACAGATATATCAAGAAGGGAAATGTCAAAAAGGCAATGGATGGGCAAAAAAAGGTTTTTTTTGGGAAACCCACAATATGGTTTGGCCATTACTCCCACACGTTTTGGTTACATTTCCCAAGTCGGATACTTTTTAACATATATGATTGGTGGACGGTTGGTTGTTTGTGTTGGTGTAACGCTTATCAGCAATTCCCAATCGCTAAAGGGTGCATAAGATGCCACCATCAGGTAATCAATTTCTGTTCCCCCCCCCCAACCTAGTCTAAAGTGCACTTGTCAAAATCATAAACCTCCACAAATAAAATTCATTGGATGTCGGACAAGTGGGGCACCATGGCTTAAAGTTTGTACCAAAGTCAATAGGATGTTGTGTTGTTTTTTGACCCCACAAGCACAGGAAAGATTGTGATTTGGTCATTAAATTATCCAGATGTACTTTATAAGGTTAGGCACAAACACATTTTCCAAGAAGACCAATCAAACTCCTCCTCATTGGAAGAAAATATATTTATTTCAGTGGAAGTCAAGGCATACAATGAATAGCCAAAACATGACCCATATATAGAGCTTTGTAAGTTAGTTTGCAGGACAGTGTATTGTTGTAAGTTCAAGCCTATATAACATTTAACCAGTACCATAATTATCATAGTTGTAAAATAGTACTGCGGGCATAATAGCAGGAACTCTATTGTCCTCTCAATTAATGTCAACATGGGAAAGTCAGGTGGGCATTGCTTTTCAATAGTAGATAACTCTTTGTAAGTAGAGTATGATATGTAACTAGCTATTGAAGGTTTTGAAGAACCTCAGTCTACATAAGCTACAAGCTTTATTATTGGGTCATGTTGTGTTATTGTGTATTGCCTTGCCTTCACTGAAATTAATTTAATAAAATGTAATTTGTTTCTTGCATTGAGGATGACCTTGTTTTTTATTGTTGGAAAATTGTTTACCATTTCTCATAATAAACTTCTTGGAGGATTTTCTGGCCAAATCACCGTATCGGTCATCATGTTTTTGTGTTTTGTCACAAACATCACACATCCTATTGACTTTTTGACAAAACTTTAAGCTCATGGTGGCCCCACTTGCCGACATCCGAATGAATTTTAATTGGTGGAGTTATTATTTTGACAAGTGGCACATTTAAGACTAGGTTCAAGAAATTGATTGACTCATTAGTGGCATCGATTCACCCTAATCTGTAACTACATAAAACTATGAGGCCCAGTTACTTTGTAAATGTTGTTCCCCAGTGCCAAGAAAAAGCAAGCATCCCCTCGGTAAATGAAGATGTATTCTTTTTGGTAAGTTTTTGTTCTTTGTTTCTGTGACAATATGTAAAATTTCTTCAAAATAAGTCATTACTATTTGGTGTTTGGCGTGTTCATAGGGTCGTCGATCAGCTCAAGTTATAATATACTAATCCAGCATCATTTAAAGCTTCATATTTTCCTTCCAGATGACCTGCTATTAAGCAATGTCATACGCTCTTTGGGATGTGCAAGGCTAAATCTTTTTACAACATGAATGATCGGGTTCAATCTCTATACATTTACTTTGGGCAAAGCCTCTAACCGTGAATGCAAAATTGACAATTTCCTTGGTTTTTTTTGGAGGGGGGGGGGAGTTGGAAAATGTAGAACTGTATTATGCAGTAAAGAAAACCTATACAAAATTGATGTGGTTAAACTAGACTGCATAAGTTTCACACCTATCTTCCACATAAAAACGAGCTTGCAAATGCATAAACGGGTCTCCCTCAATACCGCAATTAAAATTCAACCAGAATCATTGGGTGTCCGAGAATCAATGATTGGAAAGTACGCTCTACTTTGACCTTGACACATGCTAATTCGGATGGCCCGACTAAGCCAATGGGGGGAAACCCGTGAGACGTCGGGTAGGCAGTGCATTGTGGGTACAACATGCGACGTAATACGTGCGTTTATGTCTCAAAGTCAACCAGAATCAATTGGTTTCCCAACTTCTCCTGCGGGGAGAGGCCGAAAATCAACTAGAATCAAAATTGGTTTCTCACTTCTGCAGGGAAGACGGCCTAGAGTCAATGAGAATCAATGAAGGTGTTTTACAGGTGGACGTCCGAGAATCATGATAATCATTTAAGGTGATCACATAGTGTTAGAGAAGAGTCCGATAAATTCAATGAGAATTAATTGGCACCCCTTGATTGATTCTTCTCATTGACTCTCGGACAGGATAGGGTTAAGAAATTGTGTACAGTGATACTGTACAGGGAACCTTTTGTTTTTTTCTGTTTTTAGTTACTCTTCAGAACATAAACCAAATTTAACACCTGTTAAGGTTTTTTTTGATTCATGTGGAATAAGGTTTATCGTAGATAGTGAAATATCAACAGAGGGCGCTCTATCGCAATACATGATGAGATCGAAAAAGGGGCAAACAAAAGCTGGATTCCCCGGATGTAACTGTAAACAATGTGGGGACTGCCTATTGGCAATGGGAACTAAAAACCACAATTTGAGTCTGGTATTAACAAAATCAGCAAGATCTAAAAAGCTGTATGATTTATGTATTACACCTTTATCTGTAAAAGTACCGAGATACAAATAATGCAGACTGTTTTGGGGGGGCCATAGAGGACATTTAATTTGATTTGACATGATCGCCCTCTGCCCTTCCTGCTGCAAGTGGCTACAGCCTGGCCCCCTGGTCCGTCCTGTCATTTTGTAATTAAGGGTTGAAATTTAAACTCGTAGTTCTCCAGGTAGACAGGATGTATATATTTTATTATCTTTCCCTGGAGATGCCAGCGTACGTTGGTGTTTAAAAAACCCCATGTGCGCGTGGCCGGATTGACCGGCTACCTCGTATTACATGCACGACGCTCTAACCGACATCTATCAAGCAGGGCGGTAGCAGAACGTAGATATCATCTATAGGTTTAGTTTCGAAAGGGGTCCTTCCTTTCCTAGCGTATAGCATCAGAACTGTCCTATTTAACATATACGATTATATTTTGTTTTTTGAAATTTAATACTTAGTTCTCCAGGTAGACAAATTGTATATATTTATTAATCTTTCCCTGGAGTGGGCCAGCGCACAGTGGTGTTGAAAAAAAAAAAAACCCCATGTGCGCTTGCCGATTCGAACCGGCGACCTTCGTATTACATGCCCGACGCTCTAACCGACTGAGCTTATCAGCAGGGTCGGTTGAAGAACGATAGATATCATCTATAGGTGTTAGGTTCGAGGTGTCCCTCGCTTCCTAGCGGATTAGCATCAGAAAAACTGATATTTAACATATACGCTTATATTTTGTAATTAGGTTGTTGTCGAGTAGATTTTTATTGTCGCCCATCATCAAATTTCAAGATCCAACGTCGACAAGGTGTCGCCAAAGTCCACACATATTTTACTCACTAGGAGTTCGCCATGTTCATGTTGGCATTGTACACGACGCGAGTCACGCAACGTGTACTACTACTGTATTAGTGAATGAACAAATCAGCAACCCTGAACATCGCATGACCGCCATCAAATAAGCCTTTTATTCCACCATACTGTCTTAAAATGCTATGAAATGAGTAACGGTGCGAAATCTTTACATTTTAAAACGTACAAATATGTAGAATTTTTGAGCTGAAAATCAGTCACCGCGCCGTACCCTGTAACTTACATTGTTGATATTCCACTCTTTTTCTTCTGTCTTATTTTGACATTATTCAGACTTCCGATTACTTCCGGGGAAGTCGGCTCGGCTCACGATCCGTCGGGGGTCACTTGCACTTACGTCATAAGTTTAAAAGGGATTTCTACAGGTAGCGATATTTCGCGATTGCCTCGCCATGTTCGAGTGAGTTTGGCTACGTCATACGGGATTTCCCGTCCTTAGCACACATCGCAGGGGTAACTGGGATTTGTTTTTGCAAAAAAAGATGGCAACGCCGACGCACGACTTAAAAGATCGCTGAAACATATATAAAATTGGTGAGGAAATCGCTAGATATCGGCGATGTTTAAGCTTAAATAATAATTTGATACTAGATTTTTAATCGACAATCATCCATGCTTGTGACAGCAGAATAAATGCATGTCGCGACATTATTGGCGACAAAGCCTTGTCGACAACAACCCTATTTGTAATCACTTTTAATTACATATTTCAGCCAAATGACAGTTATGAAATGCAGGTAGGTTGATAAGTCTACAGAGTTTTCCATGTGCAATGCACGATGTGTGGGCCGTGATTCAAGCGGGGACAACAGCAATGGATGACCAAGTTTGCCTCAGTGTCCGGTGTATCTCAGATGCTTCTGTTCCATGAAATTTCATCTTTTCCTTAACTAATATTTAATAATGAACTAATATCAATTGTGAAATTGCAAATCATACTGGGGGATTAATAGTCGGCTGCTCCATTATACGGTAATGAATGAAATTGTGATGTTGCATGTAAACTGGGAGAATTTGGGTTCAGTCAACTCCATTGGCGGCTGCCGCTACTCTTTCAATAGCAGCTGACGGAAGTGTGAATTTTTTCTGTCATATTTTGTGAGGGATAATTTGTCGTACCTTCAAAAAACAAGGTTACTTTAATATCATTTTGCACGGACACCATTAACTTAAACATAATTGAAACAATCTCAATAAGTTTTGGTTCGACTCGTTTGCTGTGATTCCTCATTGACAGTGCATGGAAACAATTGATGAGCGTCGAGGTGGTGGTGCTGTTGACCCTTTTTCGGCCCCATGATCCTTGGCGAACTCTACTATAAACCTTATTACTGTAATTCTCAATTGTGTAAAACCATAATGAAACCACTTAAAAAGTTCCAACCTTTCAAAAAAAAATTTGCCATAAGTTTTTTTTTTCCTAAAAACATCATTATCGCAAAAACAGCTCATCAACTTTAGTAGTTCTGCAAGGTTCAGAAATTCATGATCCCAAATTTTTTTGTTAGGGTTGTTGCATGGCACTTTCCCTTTGTTCAAATATCTAACCGTAATGGCAGTGGCATTTACGGTTAGTACCTGAAATGGGCGGAAAGTTAAACAAAACATGACCAGTTAATCCTTGCTTAAACATCCCAGTGAAAAGTGTATTTTTGCAATGTGAAATAAAAGACCTTTCCGCACGATATATAATATGCATCAATTATCTAGGGCAACTTTCGTTTTACAGGGTGTTCCAAATTTTTCTGTTGGGGTAACATACAAAGACAATTTTTGGATCAATATTTTTATTCACCTACTGTGGTGATTTTCCTTAGAGGTATATGTTTTTGAGGTCAAAGATCAATTTTTACAGGTTATGAAAAATTCCACCTTCCGTTTTTGTGAAAACGACCGTTTTTTACCAAAATCAAGGTGAGGGCTCTATTCATATCAAAACCTGCCACGCTTTGTATATATTATTTTTGTTTGTTTAGGTACAGGATTCAAAGATGTATTGACTAGCATTTCTGAAAATTTCAAAGCTCGGCTCTTTTTTAATTTCATGTTCCCATCATCATTATTTAAAGAGCGGTACTGTGTGAATTGTATAGGGAGGAAAGTGCAGTGACCCATGTTCCAATTTAATCAATTTATTTGGAATATAGTTGCTTCGTTGAATTAAGCCAAATTTCCTGAAATACAAAAATTATGGATTTTAACCTTTTTTTTTGGCAATAATTCAAAATTTATGTTCATCTTCAAGTGTTTCCATTGAAAATGTCATGCCTCCACCGCCTCCACCTCCACCCTCAGCTAATTAGGTTTAATGAGTTATTACTGCTAATTGTTTATGTTTTTTGGATTTGCATTACCAATAATTTTTGGAAGACTAATAATTCGCTATGTAATGAGCCCAAATCATTACATTTGTGTTGAGTCTTGTAAAAATATGACGAGAAAATGAACATGAAACCATAAATATGTGACAAATCCACCTTTTTGGGGTCCCAACTTAAAAACACGACCAATCAATGTCCCTAGTCGAATTTTTTCTGCAACGCAGGGCCGCCGAATTTACACTCTAGATCTCTATCCGTCAACTGGCGCATGACGATAGAGTTTTCTCAATCACTCAAGTTCACTGGACTTTCTTAGGCTCTCGATTTGGTACCTTTTTTTTACTTTGTCTGAAATTAAAAAATGAACAATCATATAATATGAATATGTAAGGAATGTGTGGTAGCATTTCATTTCTGACTGAATCAAACATGGTTGACGTTGAAAATATTCTTAGGCCAAAAACGCCAATGGATAAATTGCACTGTGCGTGGGTTAAAACTAACTAGCCGGAGCGGACGAATCACATCGCTTCACCACTTTGAAAACCAACCAAGGTAATCCCTGTACTGTATCGCGGTGAAAACGAAGTGCGCAAGATCAAAAAAGTATGATCACTGATGACTGCGCCTCGCAAGACACTAGTACGTCTACACACTTACTTTCAGCCCTATCATTTCATTTGTCAAATATTTGTTTTTAACACACATTGTTGCTTTGCATATTTTTGTCAAATGCCCGGATGTCCGCTTCCGGCATGTCCGTCTTATAAACTGCTAAGGTAGAGACAGGCACATCTGAGCGAGGGCGCTATAACTTCGACTTGATAATTATGTCCTATGTAAAGATGTGGCCATTTTCACCTGTAAAAACTGTATTTTTATGCTGGTTTTCAGCGAATTTGTTAAAAAAACAAAAATAATGCTATTTTTTGTTTTTGGTTTGTTTGACAACAGCTAAATGTCCAGGGACAAAGTATAATATTGGTCCTGATAACTTTTTAGTTTAATAATAACCGTAGTCTAAAAATAGATTTTTTGACCAAAAACACTAAAAAACGGCCATTTTTGGGAAAATTCATTAAAGCCAAAAATCTTTGGATGACAACGCTCCGACTTGGGGTTGATAAACTTCACTGCTTTACCATCAGAAAACAATCTTAGTTGAAAATCCAGGAGGGCTGCCATTTTTTGCTACAGGTTGGGCAAAAATGCCTTTTTAGCTCAATTGGCCTAAATGGCCCAAAAATGGGCAAATTTGACCAAATTTTTCCTATAATTTCAATTTTTTACCCTTAATGGTGGAATTTCACTTCAAATTTTACAGTGAAGAAGATAATGATAAATGATGCAATGGATAAATTAACCAAATATGGGCACCAAAGATCCATTTTACAATGTTTTTGTGTGGTGGCACAGTATCCTCATTTCGATTTTTTACCAGTATCTATGGACCACCATACATAGCTCGTGCACAACCCCGCAGTCCTTTATTTTGGACGTAACTTCACTTAGAAATGTCGTACAATCACAATTTTGGTGTCAAATTATTTCTAAGAAGTGTATCTTTCCATTACAATATGCTTGAATAAAAACCAATTTAATCACTTTCAAAATTTCATGCCAGTCCCTAGCTAAGGCTATTCTCTTTTTAGTTTCATGTTTTAATGTAGCTGATCTATATAATACCACACTGAATACATTGTTTGTAATACCAATCGTGATTCGGCAACTTCGGCGAACGCCAAATGTGAGAATATCAAGTGCAATAACTCTGTAGGAATGGTGAGAATTGTCGGTTGCACTTCTGCACACTGCCTGATCCGAGGGGGGGGGGGGGGAAAAAAAAAAAAAAGGGGGGGGGGGGGGGGGGGGGGGGGGGGGGGGGGGGGGGGGGGGGGGGGGGGGGGGGGGGGGGGGGGGGGGGGGGGGAAAAAAAAAAGGGGGGGGGGGGGGGGGGGGGGGGGGGGGGGGAAAACCACTTGGACCAGCCCTTTCGTCGTCCATTTCAAAGCGATTTACAAGCTTTCTGGCGCGTTTACTGACATCAATAATATTTCAATCTGTTTTCTCTGCCATTTGTCGATTGTGCATGATTTTCCGTATTCACTAAGTTTACTTTCAGGCGAGGATACTGTAAATGTTGGAAGAAGTTCTAACGCGCAACAGGATCAGCACCTGCTGTAAATTACAAAATAACAATCTACGGAAGCACTTGTTTGATGGGCCGCAGGCTATCGGCGGAATAGAACGATTTGCGCGACCCCCTAAAATTATGCATCTCGTATTGTGCCCATTTCCATCCGGAACTTTTCCAGCCTCAGGCACCTAAAATTAGGGGTTCATTCATGTATTTTCATGAGTTCACACATCATTATTTTGCATGTTTGTACCTTAAATCCTTCAAAATCAGCTGCAAAGTCACTCTTTTCATGTCATGTTTTTCAAAAGCGGTTAAATACAGCGCGCGGCTTTTATTACCGTCGACAATAGAAATTGCCAATCAATGACCCCAATCAGAGATTATCGGTCGAAGTTTATAACCACTTCCTTTCCCAATCTGCATGTTGATAAATTCACTGTCCACTGGCACTGTGCTGCCGACCACCGAGCCGTGACCGAGCATGAGTGACGTACGTATGGAGTATATTAACCATACCCGGCAATTTTTGTTCTATGTTTTATTCAGTGCAAGATGGAGCAAATGTTTGGTACATGGAACCTCGTGTTCAGACGGGGTCTGACACAGAATGAGTCTCCTCATTTGCCCATTTTAATCTATTACTGACCTAGCACTATGACCATGATGACGTAAAAGAAATGTATTCCATTGATTGGTTCCTTAGTTAAATATACTGCCTAAATTAGTTTCATTTACGATTTATAACCTAAAACAAGATCCTGTCTTGCATGTATGTTTGAATTCGAGTGGGTCTGAAAATTATTCCTATTACTTAAATAAATAATTATTCTATTAATTGAACATGCTAAATCATATATTAATACTTTGTTATCATTGGTTATAGAAGTTATAGAACACGTAAGTGGAGAAAGCAAATACAAAATCAATAATAGAAATAATTTAGAAATATTGTTTTGTTGTTTTGGTGTGGTATTCAATAGACACTATTTTGTATGTAAGGGCCGAAAGAGAAAAGAAATGTATGAATATGAATAAATAGGGAAATTATTAACTATGCATCAGCCTATTAATAAACCAAACAAAAGCAGATATGGAGTCCCCTTATAGCACGAAAGTAATTCATCACTAGATGCCTATACTATTCTATACTAATGCAAAACGAAAGAGTATTATCATTTAATATATAACCATAATAACAAACCTAACAATCCACTTATCCAAAAATGAATGAGAAATACACGTCTAAAGGATACGGTCTAATAAGGTCTACCCGTGTTAATTTAGTGATGGAGGCAGCATGTGTAAACAATTAGTGTTCATCATTCAATATAACGTGTGCATTAGACTTGAATATTGATATTTTTGTACATTTTCCGCTGTAACTCGAAAACTACTTAACATGTGAGGAAAAAATAAAAAGGATATAGAAAGATAGCGGTTTGCTCCATCTATCTGAAAATATCGCCGTCATATACTTCTTCTAAATATGTAAAAATGCGCGATAAAGTGAAAAAAAGCACACAATTTTGTAATTTTATGGTAAAATGTATTTGAGTGTGCAAATTATACTTTTATTAACACAATCTAAAACCCCGCGTCAAAAATCCCCGGCAAAATCCCAAGATTTCAAGCCAAACAAGATGTTTATTGCCCATCCTCATTTGTTGAGTTACTTGAAAATTTTGCGCTGAAATTCTGCAAAATAATTGCACAGGATGCTGGTGCCCTGGACGAAATCTGTGGATATGTTCAACCCACTCAGGCCGCGAGCCATGCGCGCGGTGCCAATGTCTTCCCCGGTACCCCAGGCTAGACTGAATCCTTCGTCGTCAACATATTGTATAACTATCACGCACGGCCCCTGCGCGGGTGCTATGGTGCGACTGAAAAAAATCGGTGTCGAATAGGGGGGAGCGCTTGTGGCATCATGAATAATTCAAACACTACTGCGTGAGGACTGTTGGCGCTCGCGTAATTAACAGACGGTGCGCGCATTAATTAGCGGAAACTTTACGCTATCAATGAGATGGATGAAAGTTTTTGTTTGTGAAGCTAGTTTACATGGGGGTTTTGTCGTTGTGTGTTTTTTGTTGTTTGTTGTTTTTTTTAGGAGAAAAATTGAATGTTACATTCCAATCTTGTTATCTGATCTCTGATAGTCGTTTTTAAATGGGTGGATGAGGCGAGAGAAAAAAGAAAGTTCTTTCAAGCTCCGAGGCCGCTCGGCATAGGTGAAAACATTCACATTATACCAAATTTTTTTTTAAGCTATGTCTTAATTTCAAGAATTTATTATACATTTTTTTACTGATCAAGAAAAAAAAACCAAGTATTTCTGGCAGCGTAAATCGAATTTGCACATAAGAGTCTACAGGCACACATAAAAATCAACTTTTTTTAGGTGAGGGTGAGTTTTTTTTTTTTCGGAAGAAGAGGCTGTATGGCCACGAATGCCCCTTAAAGGTCAAATAACCTCAGTCCATGGGACTCAAGATTTTTACCAGAGGTAATCCACATTGTTGTTGTAGAAAAAGCTACTATTTTTCTCTATTTTTAATTTTTTGTTTTTTATTAATAATATTAATTAACGCCTATATAAATAAATATGATAAAAACATGAGCTGGGCCTTCCCATTTTTAACATAGGCTATGCTGACTACAAATTAGGGTTTGGTCCATAGGGGCCTATAACTGACCTAGGCCCACTATACCTGAACCGAAAATGGATTTGAGTCTAAGCCTAATGCTCATGTGCTAATTTACATTGGGAAAAATAATGTTTCAAAACCTCTTCTTTCCTAAAAAAAACCTCTTGTGACAATGTTCCACCCGGGGCATGGTCGGATAAATGTTGTTTTTTAGGTAGCCTAGTTCTGTGGGCCCAAAACAACAAGTATTCAGCAAGACCAAAAACACAGCTATCTTTCATACAGCAAAAGTGGCCTATGCTATTATAGGCCTAGGCATGATACTACTTATGTCAGTACTAGGCCAAAGGCATTATGTTGCGTTAATCACCTTATTCTAGCCAGCTAGGGGCCTATTTTGCATGTGTTTGGACCTATAAAACCAGGCCTATAAATCAGACTGTAAAATTGGCAGTGTCATTCCTCCGTGTTCCCGTGACGTAGGCCGTGCCAATAGTCCTGCCATAGGCAGTGATATGGCCTTAGTTTAAGCATGTGCATGTAGTTTTACCTGTGTATGACATGTTTATGCGAATGAAGCCTAGACTAGTATCGCTATTGGCTCAGTTGGTGCTCACATAGGCATATAGGGGCAGCCTACAGACTCGATAGCTAAAAATAGGTTCTACCCCAGGCTAGGGTCTATCTGTAGCTATACCCCGATCACTGCTGATGACTGGCATTCACACTTGCCTAGGGCGTCTTAAATTTAGGGCCACGTTTCTAGCCCGGGTGTCTCTAGTCTCAGAATAGGGCCTGCTAAAAATGTAAAACTAAAGTAACAATAGACAGTGCTACATGGCTAGCTAGGCTAGCCTTAGGCTAGGCGATCTAATAAAATTAAACATTGATACTGCATAGTACTAGCAGCAGGAGCGTGATAGTGCACATCACGAAAATTCATAATAGAAAGTCCCATTTTTAATTTTATAGCCCTAGTACAACTTAAGCTACCTTCATAATACATGCACTGTGCATAAAGGAGAACTGACCCACGATCAAACAAATCCCAGACTAGTGTTTGAATCTGTTATGTGTTTTTGAATCACACAGTACAACCTGCAAAGATAATAAGAAGATTTAATTTGTCCTACCTTAAGGCTTAATAAATCAAGTTGGAATCACGTCATGCATCCCTTGCTTATATCGGGAATCGGGTTGTGCTGGGGTGTGTTCCTACTCTCTAGGCTAGGACACGTAGCAATAGCACTAGTAGCAGCCAAGGTAGGGGCCTAGGCCCCAAGATACTCCTCAGTGGCCTTCTTAGCCTAGGCTTAGCTTAGGCCAGCATGCCAGGTAGTATTGAGTTAGAGCTTAAAATGTTTATTCCAATTTGACTAAGGCAACAATCAATCGCATTTGACTCTTACCCTTCAAGTTGACAGGAGACTATCATCCATGATCATCATAATAATGACTATGAATAGTACATGAGGTAGCTAGAGAATGATTTTGTTTCTTCTCTCCACATTCATGCATTAATTAAACTGCGTGTTCATGACAGGCAGGATTAATTCAAACGCAAACATGATAATTAACTAAAATACACGCAAGGGGCGGCGGATCCATTCATAAAACAACTCCTTCATGTAATCTGCTTTGTTTACTTTTTCGGCCAATGCCAGTCCATATGCCAGGCCAATGCTGGGCCGCCCAAGGAGGATGACCCTGGTGCCAAACTTCCTGCCGCGCCCATGAATCGTCATTATTATTCATGAGGAGGACGTCGCTACTGCGCATGATTTTTGCCTCAAAATCGAGGCGAAAAGTGCTCCCCGGTTTTGGTCGTTTATTTTCGAAGGCCCGTGAGACAAGCTTGCTGAGCAAGATGCCCCAATTGGGTGGTTTCCGTTCTACCCGTGTTATTCTTCCGATGAGTTGTAAAAGAAACCGGCACCCAGCCATTGGTTAGCGCAAGCAAAGTGTGGGTCTTAGAATACCCACAATGCCCCAAAATATCGCCATCGGCAGAATTCACCGTTCTTTCCAATATGAACTCTTTATACGTAAGATGCCACGTCACGAAACCATCTCCGCAGGAGATGAATGATGGTTACACCAGTTATCAAAATGAGCAATCATACTTGTTGATTAGGGTTTTAGGTAAAATATCAACTATTTCGAACGTAAGGCAAGCACAGAATATATTGGCCAGAGGGATTTTCCAGACTACTTGTGGGGATAAAGATAGTATTTTAAGCTATTCAATCGCATTTTGCTTGTGTTTTAACAACTCGAAATATTAAACTTGAATTGAATTAAATAAAATATACCCAAAGGGTTCATGAGCATTTAGAGAAAAATCCACAATTTTGTTATTTACCTCCAGAAATAATACCAAGTCCAGAAACTGGAAATAAACCATGGATCATGCAAGGCATTTGCTGACTCTACTCAGCAAAGTGCTGTTAATGTTTACCTGTTCAACAGCCAGCGGCCTGGTGGAAGTCAAATAATGTTTAGGCCTACACGTATTACAGCGGTAGTCATTCGCCGGTTATTTTTTACCGGAGTTGTTGGATTTTGTTGGTTTTGAAGTGTTATGGTTGTTCTCTGACTTCCTCTTTCCTATCATCTCAGTCATCTGAATGCTGCTGCTGCAATGCACGAGTGTCATGAGTTGTAATTGGGATGGCATGGCCCTATCATGGACTATATGTGATTAGGCTTAAAGCGGAAGTGAAGCGCAAGTACTGGTGAATTTAGAAGTCTTAACGGAATAAAGTCCAATTCACTAGTGCTTGCGCTTTCACGTTTTACATAAGCCCTCTTGATTAGACTTAGCGCACGCCGGACTTGTACACTCGCCGATTACAACTGCGGTTTATGCCATTTCCACATTTAAGCCTGCGGGTGAAAGCTAATGACGTCACTCCTTAGTTCAGGACGGACGAAGTATACCACCAAATAGGGGGGGCCCTCATAATAGTGCAAAACGCCGGTGTATTTTTGCATATAGCGTTACATGTGATTGTACAAATGCTCAAGTATCGTTGTTTGCCGCGAACGATAAGCCGAAGAATTTCCGATGTATTTTGGTGCTAATCGACAAAGTATAGGGTAGCGTTAGCAAGGCAGGCTAGTTGACGCTTTCCCCGGGCAGCCTAGCCACTTGACTATATAGCCTAGCCTACTAATAATTATCCTGTTGTTAACACAGGATTGACTATGGGGATTTGCATGAAGGAATATGGTATTACACAATTGAGTAAACCGAACCTCGACAACTTTGCAATATATCATATCGATGTCATGTCACTGGTCACGACTCACAAGGCGGATGTTGTGGCAATAATTTTAAAGGGGTCATTTGTGCTCACAGCTTCGAAACCACAGGCCTTAGCAGAAGAACTTGTCTGAAGTGTCCAAATTGGTACGTGTGCCGCCTTTTACTTCCAACTTGAGATCGTGCAAAGATCTGCTGGTTGCTTTTTTCTATGTTGGACGAGGCCTAGCCCTCAGTCACCCTCATAAATACCTAAAAATAAGGTTATTAAAAATTCAGTTGATTCTGATCATGGCATGTTAAAATTTTTAATTGCTATCTTGCGCAATGTCAGTTATGACCAAAACATAGAGTCTCTTGCATGTGAACCAAAACTGAGCCTAGGACCGCCCTAGGAAGCCTAGCTAGTGGCCTAGCATGTAAGCCAGCAGGTGCCAGCATTATCAGTATCGTACCTTAAAAAGTTGAGATTAAGATTACACCAAAAAATGCGGGCCTGTTTAAGTAGGCCTAACCCTTGAAGGAATTTGGCAGCAACAGCAACTACAAATACAATAATGACAATGGCGAATTCTAATTTATAATTCAATGAATTAGCAGAATGCCGAACACACCATTCAGATTAGCCCGAGGGAGGTGCATCGGGTTTTCCGCACGATGGCCCCTACTATATCCCTTGTTAGGAGGTAGGTACGGACCACGTGCAACGCTACGTGAACGAGCTACAGTCAGATTAGCCACGATTCGTAATGCAGCAGGTGTCTTTCAATGGCGGATAGCCATGCATCTCGAACAGGAGCGTAGGCTCATGAATATGCCCGGTTCGGCTTAGCCGTTTTGGATAGGGACATGCACCATGGTGTTGAAAAACAAGTGTTATCAAACAAAAGTATAAGAACCACCAGTGAAAAACGAAGATGAATCGTGCTACATTCAGATTTGGAAGCGACCCTGAGCATTGCTTTCCCATCTGTGGTATTTCTGAAAAAATATGAAAAGCGGGAACAATATAATCATTGACAATCGCCAACAATCATGAAATCGCATAGCCAGACTGGACTGTTGTTGTGAATGAGGCTGCCTGATATGAGCAAAACGATCGCTTTGCACTGCGTTAAGAGTTCAAGGTTTCCGAATTTACAGGCCATCAGAATTCGACTGAAAAATTTTGACACAGAGTTTCCACACAAATTTAGCTTATCTAGCGACCGTTGGTGCTACTCACACTGTGATGCAAAAATAGGTGATATGACATTGAAAAATGGTCCAACCGAGCCGTAGTGAGTGAGTGATGATGATCATATTGCTCCGACGGGGCGACCATTCACTTTTTCGGTTTATGTAGTTTTGCCGGTTCGAAGTCGAAGTAACAACAGCCTCCGCCCCTCTTGTGACAAACGGGTCTACATGGCCTGTTGGAACGAAAAGAGATCAGTCTCTTGTACCAGTATGAAAGAAGAACGTGGCGTGTTAATGTTGCCTTGCATTGCTGTTTTACGAAAAATGTGAGAGCTTGTTTCTGGATGGATTTCGAACAGTGCATTCTGGGTAATTTCTTCCACAACAAATTTGCAACAATAACATGGGAACGCTATCGTCAGGGACAGAATTACGCCGACCAATGCGGTATTTCAAGGTTTGTCAATAAGCGCGGCGCATACTTTGATGGTTTGAATGACATATGGGCGGGGCATTGTTCGAACCAACAATATGATTTAAAATGTCAAACACGCCATATTTGAGTCGGGTTGTGCGATGCACGGCCGCAATAATTCGCGTAAGTAAACTTTCTGTTTCAATAAGTTTAAAATGTCTACAGATAAGTCTTCACGGCCGGACAGTTTGTTCTGCACCGTCCAATTACGTCAGACGAGCAATGGTCGCCTTATTCTTGTCCCCGACTATAGCGTCTAGATTGTCTTTACGTCATTGCGGTGAGCAGGCCCAGTAAATGGAATTTGTGGTAATAAAAAAGGCGCCCGCGAACGGGAGAGAGGACTGGGAACTAGTCTAACCCCAGGCCCTTCAGATTGCTCTGCCGCGGTGCTGGTAGAGCCTGCGCATGTGCAGTATCGATTGACATGAGCAAGTGGACACAGCACGGTGTACATTGTGTACATGTGTACAGTGACCAGGCCAAGCCAACTCCCAGGTCCCGACCGGCCGTATGAGGTGCAGCTGCAGTGACCGATGATCGCATTAGAAGTCATGAAACTTGATCACCTAGTGTGACGGTAAAAACGCGCGAGCTGTATTAAACCCTTGTATGTTTTCGTCTTCTCACACTTGAGAAAAGAAAAACAGCACGCTCGAGTATCAAATGGGATGTTCCATTACAGCCTCGGGGTGTGCTTCGAATGTGCCCTAACATGCAAAATATTGTAAGATGGTTTATGTTTTATCACACATATCCACAACCATCATTTTTATAATAGTCCCAGGATCTTGGGCTTCAATAGTACCTTTGAGCCAATAATAGCCGTAGAGGCATGCTATTGTACACCCGTCTACCTCTTTCTGCCATTGCCTCTACCCAAAAAGTGAATCAAAATCGATTACTGCAGGGCATTATTAAACGTTGTTTAGGAACGGCTCTCAACCAATCACAAATCGCGGAAGGAAATCCCTCCTAATGACGGTTGAACATAAGGTTAAGAGGACGTATATCCAATAAACCAATAAAGGAAGCGTGTGCATGAAAGGCAGCGAAAACCTTTGAGTCCTTGGTCGGGGTTCGAGGGTTGGATTTATTCCGTTCAAATGAAGCGGTACTCGGGGAGTCTGAAGCGTTTCATTCACCCGCTGCCCTTAATGAAGTTCAATATCAATACTACTGTGACGTTTTGCACAGTTGAACTGTTTTCGTCCGGCAGGTGACAAAGCCCTGGTTTTTCCCCCGGTTACGATCAAAAATGCCACCTTTTGTCGTCGTAAATTTCAGGCATCCGTGCCTCGCTGATTTTGGGTTCCTTATATATTCTTCTACATTTCTGAAAAGGTACTTTGTATTGTGGCGAAAACGAAGCACGAATAATTTTGTAAACATGAACCCCGGGACAAGTTACTGAAGCCAATGGCTTCTATGAGATTTTGGCCCGAAATTATGCCCCAGGGTCATAATTATGTGGTCCAGGACCAAATGGTCGGGGGTCCTGGAGCAATATGGTCCTGGGGAGCATGAATAATCTGGAAAGATATTCTAAGTCAAACATGCTCCAGGAGCATATTTTGATTATGCTCCTGGGGCATAAATAGCCTGGACCAATATTTTACGTCAAATGCTTCTGGAGCATATTTGAATATGCTGAATATGCTCCTGGAGCATATTTGAATAAACAAATGGTCCCGGAGCATATTAGTCCATGAGCCGAGCAAATTTTCGGTATCCTGAAAGGGAACAAAACAACACTTTTTATGCAGCATCAGTAGGCCTATACCACGGCCTACACAAAAGTGCATGATAGTTCCTGGAATGGTAGCTATAGCCAGGTAGGGGGTAACCAAGGTTTACACAGGGGGAATTTTTTTAAATTGCTTCAATCATGTTGAAAAGTATACAACATTATTTGTCTGATCATAAGGATTCCAAAAAGGTATAGTTTGTACTAACTACAGCCTAAAGTTTTGGAGTTATAGGCTAAAAACAGCAAAAATCAATAAAAAGGGTCATTTTCAGTTGTTCAGGGTCAAATTTCAAAGTTGCTCTGATTTGGATAAAATATGGTGCATATTATTGGTGGAGCTCATAGGATTAAAATAAGGAATAGTTTTGACTGTCTAAAATGCTTACTTACCAATGTAGGGGGCAACAAAGTTATACGTCCATTGTATTCAATGGGGGCTTGACCTTGTTTTCTCCCTACTATGGTAAGTAAGCATTTAAAACACTCAAAACTATTCCTTATTTTAATCCTATGAGCTCCATCAATCATTTGCACCACTTTTTAACCAAATTGGAGCAACTTTAAAAATTGACCCCTGTACAAACAATAACAGCACATTTTTTGAAGAGCGCCCCCAATTTTCAAAATTTGATATTTTTGCACAGTTGTATTGGTAATTGTCTAGTAAACTATACCTGCGAGTGGTAATGCTCAAAAATGCGTATTTGTCATAAAAGAAGCGATTTTGTAATTATATAGAATCGGGATCCCTGATTGTAATTTAATGGCGGAGCTGGAAACGCCAAATTTATGTCCGTCCATGATGAAATAGTGTCACCTCACGAAAATGATTTCTAACTTGACTTTCTGGAACCGACGGAACAACAAATGGATCAGCGAAGACACGTGCATGGTGCAATTTCCCGGCTATTTCATATTGGATTGTACTTGTATGCTTACATATGATTCAGAACAAAACCATCTTACACATCAAGTAACATGATTAAGATTTTTATTTTTAAGACCGTTGCCCAAACCTGGTATTTGTGGTGAGGTGAACTACTTACAAAATTCAAAATGGTTCTATCAATTTGCATGAGAAACCTATTGCAAGGGTTCTGCGCTTTGTATGAGAAGAGGACCACACCCAGCCCTGAGCCACTTGCTTGTCACCATGATTGCAATATCGTCAATTTTTACTTTTCGAACCTAAAAAGGGGGATCAACATTTTGTTGATGTCCGATCCGAAGTTCCAACTTTTCCCCCCACCAAAGTATTCAAGAACACCCCTTACTGTTAATTACCCATTACGAGGGTCCATAAAATTACGGTTACTTTTTACAGTGACGGTAAAAACGTAACAACATTTTCTGTTACAAAAAGTCGAGCTCTTTCATGTGATATCTGTGACAAATGCATTGGATACAGTAACATTGTCATTGTTCTGATGCAACGTTTGATGATATTGTTGCTATCATCGGTGAACTGAATTAGCATTCGCATTTGTTGATGACATAAGTATGGATTCAGGATTCAGATGCCAAAAGATAACAATAGTACAAGAAAGATGCTATTTTTTTACCTAAACAAAATATCATACTTCTAAATTGTTACATAATAATGTGTAGAAAGTCTAGAAAATCAACAATGGGGAACATGTAAACAAGACCGAGAATGTCTCGGAAGCTGCGAATGAACCAATAGCATAGCATGTGAGGTTGTGGGAGTTCAAAATTAATATTGGTCGACCAAAATGGGGCACATTTTCGCAGATTTTGCTCATAACATCCAAGCAAAACATCATTTAGCCCTAAGATTTAATAGGGTAAATGATTAAAATCCCTTTCGTAAAATTATTACAATACACCAAAATTGTACACAAGGAAAGAGGAACATCACAAGCAATAAGTCTGTATCCCTTTGGTATCAAAAGTTAGAATTCACTGGTATTTTTATTACAAAAAGGACTGGTAAAAGAGGCTAACACTATTGTGTAAAATTATACACCAAAATTGTACACAAGAAAAGACGAACAGAAAATAACAAGCAATATTTCCGTATCGCGAGCTCACACGTGAAAGATTCCCCATATAAATTGTTGCCGAATCGGCTTGTT